>LPNX010040494.1:304101-314673 GCA_001517045.1 Pseudotsuga menziesii
CAGTGCAGCATTAATGAAGCCCGTACATACAGGCCGTACCACGATTTCTGGAAATTAAATGCAGACTGTACGGTGCATTAAATGCAGGCTGTACTCCTCGAATCTTGTGCAACAGTACCAGCAATAAATGAAGGTAAAACACCTCGATTTCTGTGCATTCAATGTTCATCGATTTCTGTGCAGCAATCTCTCTTCTAGAAAATCGTACCCTCCTTCTCAGTCTCGACCTCCCTGTTCGGCTCTCTCTTCTTCTCATGCAAAAAATGAAAAGTGTAAACCCTTTTGCCTCCCTCATGCCTTTTTGTTTGACCTAAGTGAGTTTCTAATCCAACGGTGGAAAAGACATCTAATCCAACGGATGAGAATCAATGAGAGTGAAAATCCCTTTTATTTAATTCACATAAATAAAATCACTCACTCATTTAAATTTATCAAAAAGTGACTTTATGGTTATAAAGTCTCATTAAGTGACATTTAATGTGAGGGTCACCTTT
Source organism: Pseudotsuga menziesii (assembly GCA_001517045.1). Classification (NCBI taxonomy): domain Eukaryota; kingdom Viridiplantae; phylum Streptophyta; class Pinopsida; order Pinales; family Pinaceae; genus Pseudotsuga; species Pseudotsuga menziesii. The sequence goes on from LPNX010040494.1 coordinate 304,596, forward strand.
TTCCCTCTTAAAGTGACTTAGGCAAAAATTAAGTCACCTAGGGAACATCTGCCTAGGTACAAAAACTAACATATTGTGTTTCCCCGGGTAAAAAATCTCGGTCTATTGTGCATGGCCATCCTATGATCTTGTGTTTCTGCTGCAATTTAAAGTTGAAATTTTCAGTGTGTAATTATTGAATGAAAATACACCAGATGTGGGCGAATCTCAAGGAGGCAACGTGCGAAGGGATTTATGAGGGCAGGTGGAAAGGAGAAATGCTCGATGGGTGTATGCGTGCAGGTGGTCTCCGCGATACGAAAAGGAATGTATAGGCTGCAGGAGGTAGTGAATGTTAATAAGGAAAGTATGAGGTTCTGGTGGAAGCTAACGATTGCAATTATGGAAACAACTGGGATAAGCTTTGGTTTTCCAGGTCTGAATGGGAAGGTCTTGTCCATAGTTGTGGGAATGTACTATGGCGTATCTGTTGTGTCCCTTGGTTGGTGTGGGCATGTTTTTAAAGGTCGAAAGGGAGGCTCTGGGATGCATACAACAAGTGAGGAGATTCCTCTGTATTGTATCGGGAATGGTTGTGGTGAGCTCTGTGTGTTGGTTGTGTGAGGCAGGGATCCGGGGATGAATTCGGGAATACCGGAAGGCAAACGACCGAGATGGGCGAACCTTGAGTAGACAAGGGCATGGAAGGAAGCATGGCACTACAGTGCGTCCATTCCCCCATCTATTCATGCAGACTTGGAGGTCATGGAGGATATAAGGTGTGGTGAGAAGTCTTGGAGATTACTCCTTCGCTGAACAATGTGGTGTTGGTGCGTTGGATTCAAGACCCTGGCTTATCGAGGGCCTGACAAGGTTAGTACAAGAAGACAATCACTTTATATTGGGTTATCAAAGGCCTTTTGAGTCAGGTTCTGCTGGAAAGAGAGGAGAAGTAGTGGGGTGATGAAAATCCTGTGGCTTTTTGGAAGGAGTTGTATGTGGATACTTGTCTTCTACCCATGAAAATCGATGCAGTGGGTGTGAATTGGGCATTCCTTATCTTCCCCAGATGGGGGTGTTTGCTGGTGGGCAAGAGAACAGGCCGTTGGAATAGGGGAAGGCAACTGTGGATGAGGTTGGTGGCGGTGCGGCACCTCTGCATGTGGCGGGTGTGCAACCGTGAAGACTCCTTTGTTGTTGTTCCTTTTTTGGTAGGTGCCTGCTTTCGGGTATGAATTGCTGCGTTTTGTCTCAGCAAGAATGGTAGTCTGTTTGGGCGGGGTGGGTGTTCTCTTTTTGTTTTTTGGTAATGCTTGATGAATATATTATTCTAGTTATGAGGTTGTGGTCGGTTTTGTGTTGGCATTGGGGATGGTTGCTTAGTAGAAGGATTGAATGCCCTGTTTTCTCCTTTGGGGAGGGGCCTAGGGGATTTCTAAAGTCTTGTATTCAAATTGTTATGATAAGGTTTCAGACTGTTCGATAGGAAGGAGGGACTATAGTTGTAAATTTTTGTATACTATGTTAATATAAAGTCTTCTTATTTACAATATCAAAAAAATTATTCAATGAAAATATCTGGATGAAATGAATGTTTGAAATCACTGGTGATAATTATCAAGATCTGAAAAATTGTATTTCTACTGCTATAAGAGAAAAATTCAAAAAGGTTTTAGGGCATGCTATCCGGACAAGGTTCGATTCCCATAAGTATGAGAAGTCACAGGGGTTGTTGAGATTGGTCTCCGCTTCTTGAATTAGCTAGTAGATATCAGATATTGATAGGGAAGGGTTGAAAACCTCACTCTCTTTATCGCTTAAGTGCTCTTCTTTGGGATTGGACTTTGTTGGAGGTGGGGGCAAATTAGGGCCGATTGAAGAAGACATTTTGTTGGTTTATTTAATTCACGAAGCAAACAAAAGGATTTTGGATAAAATTTTGGACAGGGTTATCGGTTAATTCTTCTTCTTTGACAGTCGGGGATGGTGAGCAAGTTGGCTTGTTTGTCGACAGTGGATTTAATTTGCAACGCTTCTCTTTAGCTGTTGAAATGAGTGCCTTGGACCAATCTTTAATATTTAAAAAACTAAATTTATATTTGACACGTGTCATCTTTATTTGTCGAAAGTGTGATGATGTTGTCATGATGTCACTTGGGGCCCGATGGTGATGTGTCGCCCTTGGGTTGCTACATGTAGCATCCACGTGTCCTTGATGACATTTTCATGTGCGGTCGAGGAGCCATGTGTCATCCTTGCTGTGGGTCCAAGTGACGTCTAGTTGTGTGCTTGGTAGGCAAGTACGTGGGTGCCAACTATCCTTGGGCAGGCAATTTTCTCCTTACTGGGGAAGTGGTTTTGGAAACCTACCAACTTGAGGAGAAACCAATCAGAAATTCTCCCTTGTAAACTGTTGTTTTGTTATTTCATGTCGCACACCCATGGCTACCATTTGGAACTTGTGGGCGCGAAAGGAAACGCAGGCCGTTGATCGCGAGTGCCTTCGGGTGATCATGCTTGTCAATGATGTTTAGCCTTTTCCTTCAAAGCCCTGGGTTTTGGCCTCTGATCATATGGCCTGTTAAGCTTGGCACTCGGGTTCTAAGCTTTAATAAGCCTTAGGTTCCTATCCTTTGGTTGAGTACTTCAAACCCTAACCAATAACAACAAGGCGTAGCAAGGAATCCCACCAAGTTATACTAACCTTTTCAAGAGTATAAGAACAAAGCTAGCATCACACCAACTATCCAACCCTTAGATCCATATTTATATCTCACAAGTTTTGCTCTTCACTTGCATCGCACAAGTCAAAAAACCCTAGTGCATGCCTCTAATTAATACTATCCTTTTGACAAGAGTAAACAATTGTTATTCTAGGGTCCTCCAATAGCTTGCATCACACCAACTATCACATTTCTAAGACACAATACAAGTTATCACAAAGACATTCTCCTCCCTATATATATGATTAGGTGAGAGAGGCCGACATTAATACTTGGACCAAGTCCATAGGTAAATCCTAAGCTAAGTTAACAACAAAATTATAAGTGGAGTCCTACATTAACTATGATTGCCACATGGCACAATAGGGGTTTGCATAGCCCCCAAGGTGGTGCAACCTCCATGTCTAGGTGTCCACATGTTAAACGTTCGTCTAAGCAAAATGGTGCGTTCTCCAACAATGGCTCCTCAACTCAAGTTTTTCTCCTCCATATATGTGCAAGGTAGATCCAGTGTTCCTAGGGCTTTGTGCTTTAACACAATGCTCTCCTCCAAGTTGGTCACTCCACATCTCCTAATTTCCCACCCTTGTAGAAGATGTCAAACTGCCACATGTGTGTCAACTACCACTTCAAGAAGTGCGCCTCCCTATTGTTGATCCCAAGTTATGCATATACACACTAATATCTCTAAATGTTAGTTAGCCAAAATACAACAAAGAGGCTAGGGGACCTCAATCTCTCCACATAACATGAAGAGCTCACCTAGCTAGGTGAAAACACTTTCAAGGAAACCAAAAACAAACATAAATTACGAACAACAAACACACAATGCGGAACACATAATACAATATCTATCCTGTATTTATCGAAAGAAGAAAAATCACATTTCTATAGCTCAAAACCGAACTTGCAACCAACAATGGTGTGCCCTAGGTCTCTTCAATAGAAAAAAAGATAGAGGGAAGATACGATGCATTTGATCACATGCATGAAGTGCCCAAGTTGACTCAATCAATCTTAACCATAATTTACTAAGCCAATGCACCCACTTGCATGGATAGAAGTGCTAGGTATAGTTCACTCCAACTAGATGATAATTGTGGCATGCATGCATGCACAATCCTCCTTGAGATCTATGCCCTCCTTTACTCCTCTTGCAAGCGCCTTAGAAACCTTAGGGATTTGCTCCCTACTCTAACAATAAATACTGCATGCTAAACTAACTTCGAAAAATAGAAAAGCTAGCTAAAGTGGATCAAAAGTGTAAAAAGGAAATGGAAAAGGTTGGTGCATGCATCGTGGAGGTTAGTGCACTAACGACGGGGACAGTCTCAACCCCATCCCAATAGTCAGACGACGTCATCCAGGTTGCGACAACAGTCTCCCTCCTTCAGGCATTAACGCACTACCCATTGCAGTTCCTCTTCTAGTTCTTCCTCAAGACAAAGTACTCTTCTAAGATGCCTCCAATAGGTCTCGGATGGTAGGCGAGATACTCCCACTGCTTCCAATGTTTTGGGTGCCCCATGACAGTGACAATTTCGCCATTTTTGCATCACAACTCTCAGATCTACTCCCTATCTACATTTTCCTCTCTTGGATCAGCTCTTCATATCCCTCTTTGTATATTTGTCTTCGAGAACGACTCTCCATTTATGCAAGTATGGTTAGGTTTGAGTTTCTTGTTAGCTTTTTGTAGGAGATACTTTTGGGCTCCCACTTTGTAATTTTATCATGGTACCACACAGTCCCATTTACCTACTTTTGTGGTCATTTATTGGACATTAATAAAATTATCTTTTCTCTCACTCGTACATAATTGCAATGTTGCTCCCAAGAACACTAGCAATGCACTATCATAGTGATATGTTACACCCTCAGATTGATTGCATAGTAATTGAGGTAGATTCTACTAGAATTGTTGTGCCTTTACAAAAGGATAACTAACTTTAGATATAAGATAAAATAAGATGATTTTATTAATGTCAACTAATGACCACAAAGTAGGTCAACGGGACTGTCGGTTACAATGATAGTTTATGCATGTGGGATGATCAAACGATCTTCCTTTAAAGCAAAAAGCAAAAGGAAATAGAATATAAGCAATGAAGTAGATAGAAGTCAAGATAACCAAGTCGAGCTAGGCTGAAGCATGGAAGAGTGCCTGCTCCAGTTCCGATTATGTAGTTCCGCACAGGGGTGAAGGAGATCAGGTGGACAAGATCCAGGACTGAAAGGACTAGGAAGGGTCTGTTACTCCTAACATCAGAGGCTGAACAAAGAAAATTGGGAGAACTGTAAAAGTGTCTGCTGACCCAAGTAGGGGCCGGTAGGCACGGGTCACCCTCTAGACTGGTGTCGGTGGGGTCTGGATGGTCCAGGACGCCTCCTGGAGGGATGTCTGGTACGGAGCTGCCGCTGAGATCTCGTGGGTCGAGAACCCCCAACCTTTACTGATCTGGGGGTTATGTTGATATCAGGATCAATAGATTTATTGGTGACCTTGGATGACGGTAGCATGTTGAAGAACACAATGATCCGCTGTGTGGTGTTTGGTCTAGTGGGAGGCTGGAAGATCTGGGCTCGAAACCTGAGAGCCTCCTGAATATAAAGTGTTCGACATCTCTTATCGGTGTATCTGAAGAAAACAACTAGAGTTTGGGGCCCCCTGAACAAGCAATAGAAGCGTCCTCTGATCTCATAGTATAAAGGACATCTAAAGATAAAATGTGACTCAGTTTCAACTTCCTATAGGTGACACAGTTGGTAGATCCTCTCTAATCTATCGATCTAGTGGTATGACTCTACCCGGAGTCTATGTGATCCTACTCTGAACTGTCCGAGAGGGATCCGAAGGGCATGCATCCAGTGACGAAGCATATACTGGGGCCGGACAATGAGCCCGTCTTTGATCTCGAAGAAATGTTCATCATAAAAGGCCATCTTTAGGCGCAATCCTCTTGGAGGATTGATCCAAGTGACCTGGACGAACTGCTTGTAAATATCCTCTTTGATGATCTTATTCAACTCTTGTTGGATAGGTAGAAGATGACTCGGGGCATCTAGAGAGTACTGGAATAGGGGAAGATGATCTAACTGGATCCCCACTGAAACAAGAAGGCTCGAGACCCCTGTGAGCCAACACTTGGCCCTGCCTGGGTGGGTAGCACTGGCAATAGTTTGGGCAGAGCAATAAGCTAGATACGGGTTCCTATCCTGGCCTTTTGATGAGTAGGCTAGCCCTCGGATCCGATGTAGGAAGGAGACCAATCTGAAAACTATCTCAAGGCAGGAGGGCTGGGCTCCGAATTCTTCGAGGATGATGTGTTGTGGTACTGTCTGCTTGCACCTGATGACACGTCGGAGAAGGAGGATCTGGATTCTTTCAGCTGATGCCCACTCTGACTCGAGCAGGGAGGGGCCCCAGATTTCTGATCCATATAAAACAGTGGGACGGATCAAAGTATTTAGCAGGTCCATCTTGGATGAGATATCCTGGAAGTGATGATGAAAGCACAGTCTCTCAAGGAGGGATAGAGACCCATACCCCTTGTTGATTCGAGGTTGGAGGGCTAGTCGTAGACTGAAGCGGGGCCCAGAGAATTGCACTCCTAAATAAGTATAAGTACTGGTGATCTCAACTTCCTCCCCTTTGAATAGGAAACGAAGGTCTGAGGTTTTCTTTGTCCCATTGAAGATCATAACCTTTTTTTTGCCCAGATTTATCATTAGCTTCTAGAGTTCACAGAACAGGGCTAGAGCATCAAGCTGTCTTTGTAGACCTTATGGGGAAGAAGATAGGAGTACAATGTCATCAGCGAAAAGCAGGATAGAGATCACGACTTGGTGGAGGAGGCATCCATTTGTTTCCTGTGTGTGCTCCTGGAGGAAGGTCTCCAACTCGTCAATGTAGATTCCAAACAGGGTGGGGGAAAGCGGGCAAACTTGTTTCACCCCAATGGTGCTGCGGATGAACTCGGATAACCCTCGTGCTGTACGAAGACGGCCCCGAACAGACTCGTATAGACGCATGATGGTTGTCAATAGGATTGACGAGACGCCAATGTCTTTGAGTCGCTGCAACAAGTCCTCTCTCGGAACTGAGTCGAATGCTTTTCGAAAGTCTACAAAGCAACAGCAGACTTTTGAGGAACGGTGGCGTGCCTCCTCAATCACGACTTGAAGAGTAAAGATGTGGTCAATAGTCTGATGTGCTGGTCTGAACCTTGTTTGACCTTGAGCTCTAAGATTTCTCATTTCTAAGTCCCTGGAAAGCTTCATGTGGAGAACGGTAGCATAGAGTTTTGAGAACGTGTGGCCAACCATGATGGTTATGTAGTTGTTAGGTTCAGAGGTGGCTCCTGACTTGTGAATCGGATGGATGATATGATGAGACCAGACCGATGGAAATCCTTCACGCGCCACGTGATTAAAGAGATCAACCAAGTAGCTAACCAGAACCCGGAGACCATGCTTGAAGAACTCTGCTTGGTAGCCTTCCTCATCTGTTGATTTGCTGCTGCTCATTGCCTGGATGGCTTTTATGACATCATTGTTAGTGAAGAGGTGGCAGGAGCAGTGGGGGAAGTCACATGAATGTCCGCCTGACCAGGAATGTCATAGAGCTTGGAGGTGTGGGAGAACATAGAGGTAGGGTCAAGGTCGGGTGACAGAGGGGAGCGCTGGGAAAGGATGGTACGCCAGAACTATTTGGGGGAATGGACAAGGAGGGCTGTGTAATATCCCAAACTGATATTTTCCTGTTTATGTGTATATTGTAGATGGCTAATAGACTTACTCTTTAATCAAATAGGAAAGCAAACCCCGAACTTTGCATGCATGCAATTGCATGCGAATATGTGCCCTAGAAAAATACTGAGATGCTATAAAATAGGAGAAATCAATGCATATACATACCAGTATATAGATCAGCTGATGGTGAAGAGATTGGTCCCAGCATGCAAGGATTCTGCCGGAGGAATAAGGAGATACACGAAATCGTCCTCCACAGGTGAATGCGCCCTCCTTTCAAACTATATAAGCTCCAGAATAATAAATAAGTTGCTGCTGGAAGCCCGGATGATGTGCACTAGGGTTATAATACCCCTCAGATGATGATGGAAGCAGCATGCGAAAGTTCTGAACCCTATAGGTAGGAAAACGAATTGCTTTGTCTCTAATCACGGTAACACGATGTGACGGTGAAACCCTCTGGCTGGATGAATAATCAACCTCCCGAAATAACTGCTGAATGTATCCTGATGATGAACTAGTGCTGAACCTGGATGATCCAACCTGATGATGAACTAGGGTAGATAGGTTTCGCTGCCGAAATACACCAGTTAGCTAAGCATGCGCTCAACCCCAACTTAGCTCGCCGAGTTCTCCAATTCGACTCCACAAATCAATTATCACATAAGTGACTTCTCCATTTACTTTATCTTTCTTTTATAACTCTCAATTGCGAAAACCCTAACTTTTGACCTAATTAGGTTACTTTATCTTCTAATTTGCAGTTGACTTGCATGCATGCGCATGGAGACTTAATCGGGTGGATGCATCATTAAATAATACTCGGATGTCATGCATGCAGGTGGCCTTTGGCTCTAGTGGCCCACTTCCACCCAATGGTGATATAATATTGATGCCCTAGATCTTCTATATATCGCATCAGTCTTCGGCTGATTCCTTGACTGTTAGTACCCGCTCGAACCTATAGGAATCACATAGGTTAGCGGGTTGTTCCTCAATACCTAAGCAGAAGAGGACATTACAGTCCTCCCCACTCAAATTTGCTTGTCCTCAAGCAACTGTAAAGCTGGGTGCTGTAATACTTGTTCTGCCTCCCAAGTAGCCTCCTCTATAGGCAGATCTTTCCACTCAACTAGGTAATCTCTGATGATTATGTTCCTCAGTTTCTGCTCTCTCACCTCTCGGATGCGCTCTAGAATCAGAACCAATTGCCCCTCGTCATCAAGGGGAGGCAGCTCGGAAGATGTAACAATCTGTTGACCAACCACCTTCTTGAGATTGGAGACATGAAATACGTTGTGAATCTTGCTCTCTGGGGGTAGTTCTAGCTCATATGCTACCTCTCCGACCTTCCAAATTATCTTGTATGGACCATAGAAACGAGGTTGGAGTTTTTCTACTCCGTTCTTTTTAAGAGATGACTGTCGGTAAGGCTGGAGGCGTAAATAAACGAAGTCTCCCATCTCAAAACTGCGCTAAACTCTGTGCCTGTCTGCATATATCTTCTGTTGATTATGAGCAGCCTGTATGTTCTCCCTGAGTATCTTGAGGATATCTTGACCCTCCTGAATCCACTCCTTGGCCTTGGGGGCCTTGGTATCGCCAAATATCCGGTTTGCAAAAGTGGAAGCATCATACCCATACAGGGCTCGGAAAGGGGTCATCCTAATGGTCATATGGTAGGTGGTGTTGTAACAATGTTCACCCAAGTGTAACCATTTGATCCATGTCCTTTGCTAACCTGATATGTAATTTCTCAAGTATCCCTCAATCCATTTATTAACAATCTTTGTTTGCCCGTCACTCTGCGGATGATAACTTGTGCTCATGGCTAACTCGGTCCCCACTAACCAAAAAAGCTCTTGCCAAAAGGCTCCTGTGAATTTGCTGTCCCTGTCACTGTCAATGGTCTTGGGTAACCCATGGAGTCTAAATACCTCTCTGAAAAATAGTTTTGCTACCTGTGCTGCTGAATAATCTGATGATATGGCAAAGAAGTGAGCAAACTTAGTCAATCTGTCCACTACTATGTACAAGCAGTCTCTGCCTTGGACTTTGGGCAGCCCAGTAATGAAGTCCATAGAAATGCTCTCCCATTTTTGCTCGAGAATAGGTAAGGGATGTAGTAAAACAGCCGGGTGGATGTGCTCTACTTTGTTTTGTTGGCACATGCTGCACTCCCTCACATGTTGTATCACATCTTTCTTGAGGCCCTTCCATGAGATCCTTTCTCTAATCTGTCTGTAGGTCTTGAGAAACCCCTGATGCCCTGCTAATGGTGAATCGTGCGATGCCTGTAAGATTTTCTTCTTGAGGGGAGACTCTGGAACCAAGAAGATTATGTTTTTGTAGTATATGATATCATCAATGACCCTGTACCTATCATCCTGAATCTGTCCATCCAATAGCTCGTAAGCAAACTTATCTTTGGAGTACTCAACCAATATATGAGACATCCATTTTGATGAGATGCTCATAAGGGATAAAGTAGCTGGTCGTTTAGAAAGTGCATCGGCCACTACCTTGCTCTTCCCCTTTACGTACTCAATCTCGAAGTCATAAGCTTGAATTTTACTTACCCATTTCTGTTGTCTCTCGTTTAGCTCTTTCTGCTCTAGGAAGTA
>LPNX010040494.1:314975-337590 GCA_001517045.1 Pseudotsuga menziesii
TCTTGTAGCAGGTGCAAAGGCCCAAAAAGCCCCTCAGTTCTATCACATTTTTAGGTGTAGGCCAATCCAAAATTGCCCGAATCTTCTCTAAGTGCACCTGGACCCCATGGGCCCCTATCACATGCCCTAAGTACAACATCTCCTGCATGCCGAATTCACACTTGGACATTTTGGCATATAGTGACTGCTCCTGTAGAATACCAAGTACTTCATCAAGATGTCTCAAATCTTCTTCCCAAGTCCGACTGTATATCAATATGTCGTCGAAGAATACCAGAATATATTTACGCAACTATGTCCTAAAGATATGGTTCATGCATGATTGGAAAGTAGTTGGTGCATTAGTGAGCCCAAATGGCATCACTAGAAACTCATAATGTCCGTAGTGGCAACGGAAAGCGGTCTTTGGAACATCCTGTTCCCTGACCCGAATTTGATGGTACCCTGAGCGGAGATCAATTTTGGAAAAGTACTTTGCCCCCTGTTGTTCATCCATTAACTCATCAATCCTAGGGATGGGATACCTTTTCTTTATGGTCTTCTTATTGAGTGCCCTGTAATCAATGCACATGCGTAAGGTTCCATCCTTTTTCTTCACTAGCACTACTGAAGATGCAAAGAGACTGGAGCTAGGTTTGATGTATCCCAGCTTGAGTAGTTCCTTGATTGTACTCTCGATCTCATTTTTATACCTCTTGGGATGTCTGTAAGGAGTGGTGATAACTGCTTGGGTCCCCTCCTCTAACTCAATAATGTGCTCAAATCCCCTATCTGGACGTCAACTTGCTGGAAGGTCTCCAAATACTACCTTGTGCTTTTGTAGTAAGGCCTCTATATCTGCTGGATGTTGTGTGGCCTTATCTGGTGGTTTCCTGAAGGTAACCATACACTCTGCAACCCACTCAATATCTCCATGTCAGAGTACTGCCTCCATCCTGTGTGATGTCACTACTGTGGGAGGATAGGTATTCATCCCTCTCAATACCACCTTCTATCCTTCTGCTCTTGTAAACTCCATCTCCATGGTCTGGTAATTTGTGGATTACTTCCCTATGGAGTACAACCACTGAACTCCTAGTACCACATTCATGTCAGGTACATCTACCACATAGATTGTCTCTATCACTGTATAATTCCCAAGCGTTACCTTTAATTTAGGAATCCTCTGACTACACTCCATGGTGTGACCTGCTGCTGCTACCGAAAACTCATCAAAGCTCTCAGTCTGAATGTCTCTCTTTTTAACCCATTCAGCATCAATAAAGTTGTAGGATGCCCCACCATCTATCAGTACTCCCACTCTGTGGCCCTGTACGGTACCTCTGATTTGAAAAGTGTGGAATCTAGAAACCCCTGTCATGGTAGCAATGGTACCTCCTGAGGCCTATCCCTCAACAACTATCTCTGTTGTCTCTCCCTGCTCTTGATCCTGGTGATCCTCATCCTCCTCACTATCGGAATAAGCCTCTATGTAGTAGGCCTTTCCTTTTCCTGAACATTTGTGACCTGGTATCCATGGTTCCTGGCAAGTGAAACATAACTTTTTTCTTCTAAGGTCCTGTCGGGTATCAGTGTCCATCCATTCTTTCTTGGGCCATGGTTTCCTTTCTTTATCTTTAATAGGAACATTGGTCCTGGGAGGAAACCTATTTTTGGGCACTGCATCCTGCAAGTCTCTAGTCCGTTTGATGGCATCTGCTAGGGTGGTGGGCCTATAAGACTTGACCCATCCTCGTAAGGGTTCAGTGAGAGCCTCAGTGAACAACATAATCAACCTGCTCTCTGATATATCTGTGACCATGACTGCTATCCTCTGAAACTCAGAAATAAAAGCATCTGCACTCCCTGTTTGGTTGAGCTGTGCCAGCTCCCTAAAGTGTACCTCTGGATCCTTCCGATCAAACCGCTCAATGAGCCTCTGTGTAAAATCCGTGTATGAGGTGATGGTGTTGTGACCCAATGTCACTAACCCGTGGTACCACCACTCATGTCTTTCTCCGTCCAAATGCAAAGTAGCCAATTGAATGGCATCTGTCTCAATCATGGGGTTGAGCTGGAAGTATGTATCCAACTTCTGCACCCAATTCCTAGTTGGGCCACTCCAGGTGCCCTCAAAGGTAGGGATAGTCAGTTTCCCTACGGTGCGCTGTAACTCATAGTTCTGGGTGAATGGCCTATTGTAAGCTTTGGGTTTGTTCTTACTTTTAAAGTGGCAGAAATCAGTGAAGGTCATGGCTGAATGGAAGTCCTCTCCTAAAGCCCTATATTCTCTCAGATAGGCACTCATGGGTTCTTCTGGTTCTGCTTGTGCTAGAGGCACTGTAGCTGGGCTATCTAAGAATTGAGGCATGGTAGGTCGGAAAGGCTTGTATATATGGGGATGGCTCTGCATGTTGGTATGTAAGTGCTCCCTACTACTGCTGGTGGATACCCTATCACTGTTGGGAAATAAGGGGCTGTGTGGGGTGGGCCCATTCTTCTCAGTCATTTGCTTGAAGGTGCTCATCATTTCTTTTTTCCCAGTGGTGAGTTCTTTTATGGCTGATATGAGACTATTGAAAGCTATTTTATCATCATCGGCCATTGTTTCTTTGCCTTTTTCAAACTAATACTCTCTGTTCCCCAAATCTATGTCCTCTAACTCCTCTTCTCTGTCTCTATACCTCTGTCTCCTGTGAGTAATGTTGTATGGGTCTCTTGGATTCATTTATAATTTTTGCATGCCCACAGCTGGCAAGGAAAATAGCTCTGATACCACTGTAATATCCCAAACTGATATTTTCCTGTTTATGTGTATACTGTAGATGGTTAATAGACTTACTCCTTAATCAAATAGGAAAGCAAACCCCGAACTTTGCATGCATGCAGTGGCATGCAAATATGTGCCCTAGAAAAATACTGAGATGCTATAAAATAGGAGAAATCAATGCATGTACATACTAGTATATAGATCAGCTGATGGTGAAGAGACTGGTCCCAGCATGCAAGGATTCTGCCGGAGGAATAAGGAGATACACCAAATCGTCCTCCACAGGTGAATGCGCTCTCCTCTCAAACTATATAAGCTCCAAAATAATAAATAAGCTGCTACTGGAAGCCCGGATGATGTGCACTAGGGTTATAATACCCCTCTGATGATGATGGAAGCAGCATGCGGAAGTTCTAAACCCTGTAGGTAGGAAAACGAATTGCTTTGTCTCTAATCACGGTGACACGGTGTGACGGTGAAACCCTCTGGCTGGATGAATATCAACCTCTCGGAATAACTACTGAATGTAACCTGATGATGAACTAGTGCTGAACCTGGATGATCCAACCTGATGATGAACTAGGGCAGATAGGTTTCGCTGTCAAAATACACCAGTTAGCTGAGCATGAGCTCAATTCCAACTTAGCTCGCCGAGCTCTCCAATTCAACTCCACAAATCAATTATCACATAAATGACTTCTCCATTCACTTTATCTTTCTTTTATAACTCTCAACTGCGAAATCCCTAACTTTTGACCTAATTAGGTCACTTTATCTTCTAATTTGCAGTTGACTTGCATGCATGCGCATGGAGACTTAATCGGGTGCATGCATCATTAAATAATGCTCGGATGTTATGCATGCAGGTGGCCTTTGGCTCTAGTGGCCCTCTTTGACCCAATGGTGATATAATATTGATGCCCTAGATCTTCTATATATAGCATCAATCTTCAACTGATTCCTTAACTGTCTATACCCGCTCGAACCTATAGGAATCACATAGGTTAGTGGGTTGGTCCTCAATGCCTAAGCAGAAGAGGACATTACAGGCTGAGAGTTTCCGTCTTCTCTGAGAGATAAGATGCCGTTTCTTTCGACGGAGGAGACGACGGTAAGATCTTCGTATGTTGGGGTAAGTAGGACAGGAGTGGAGGAAGGCACGATGGAGTTCTCGGTGAAGTGATTTGCAGTCTTCGTCGTACCACTTGTTCATGGGGAAGGAGGCCGGTTTAGTGGTGTCCGAGGAGGTACAAATGGAGTGGGGGAAGGAGTTAAGCGCTGCTTTCCAGATTGTAGACGAGAGGCATTAGTACTTGGCAGCAGCTGAGTCGAGTGAGGAGAAAAGGGGTTCAGGAGGAAGGGTTTGGTGGAGATCTGAAAGGAAGATGTTGGGGTCGACCTCATTAAAACGAAAGGTGGTTTGGGGGGGGAGGGGTGCTTGTTGGGGGGGAGTGGGGTTAGAAGCAGGGGGTCGACTAGGAGGGAGAGGGAAAGAAGTGAGTGGTCAACTAAGGGGACGGGGAGGATAGAAAGGTCTCGGATGAAAGGGAGTAGGCTTTGGTTGGCTAGAGCGTAGTCCACCACACTAACCCCACCTCCATGTGGTCGGCACGTGAAGAAATGAGAGTTCGGGAAGCAGGGGAGGCCATTCAAAATAAGCAACTCATGTGATTCCCCCAGTTGCAGGAGATGCTTGCCGTATGCTGTAGTGGGGCCCAGGGCATCTTTTGAAGTCCGGTGGAGACCTACTGCTGCGGGATCGAGTCCTGCGGTGCAGAACATGTCTTCGGATCGATCATGGAGAGGAACTTGGAGGTCCTTAGTATGGGCATTAAAATCCCCCATAAGTATGACCTCTCCGTCAACAAAGTACTAGGTGATGTTGGTGTATAGATCCATAAAAGGGTCTCCGTTTGCTCCGTTGTGGATGGCAAATGATGAGGTCACAGGTGGAAATTAGCAAACTGGGAAGTAGACATGTCTCACGGGGGAGATCTTGGTTCTGACCTGGATCCACATGAATCTAGCATACTCATCAGAGGCCATCAAGGAGACCCTCTTAGAGAGTCTCTGACCAGGCAATCAACTCTCTCTGATCCCTTCACTCCACCAGAGCTCCTTGTTTCCTGTCTACAGACAGAAAACCACTGGTAACCTGTGATGTTCGGGAGAGGCCCTACAGGGCTCACATGGGTCTCGATCATGAGGAGGATATATGCCGATGCGATTGCATCATATAGGAGACCTGGGGATGACCAGAAAGACTTATTTTCGTTCCAGCAACGGACAATGATACTTGTGCCGTGTCGTCTCTCCGGTTGACCCCGTCATTTAGAGCTTCATGTTCGAGGTGTCCATCCAAGGGGGAAGGAAGCTCGAATAACCGCCCGAAGGTTCCTGATTGCCACCCATTTTCTTGCTTTCCTTGCTGCTACGACCTCTTCCCAATATATTGTTCTGAATTAATGGAAGAAAAATAAGAAAAATGAGTGCTTTTATTTTTATTTTTTGTCTGTAGATTGATGATGCTGTTGATGTTTGACTCGTGAGACTTGTGATTCAAACTCGTCAAGCCAATCTAACTTGTGTTTGACATGACTTTAAGAAATTCATAAGATGAAATCACAAGTATTACTTTGGGATGCATTAGACTTGGAGGAGTTGACTTGTCTCGGTTTCCACAAAGAGCAAAGTAAAACTCAGGAATTGACATGGATTTAGACAATTTTGGCAACGTTGGCTATAATGAACTCTCTGCTATGTTAGATTTTGTGGGTTGGGCTCCCACTTTGTATTGTTATCATGGTACCACATAGTCCCATTGACCTACTTTTGTGGTCATTTGTTTGACATTAATAAATTATCTTATCTCTCACTCGTACATAATTGCAATGTTGCTCCCAAGAACACTAGCACTACACCATCATAGTGATATGTTACACCCTCAGATTCAAACTTGTCAAGCCAATCTAACTCGTGTTTGACATATGACTTTAAGAAATTCATAAGACAAAATCACAAGTATTACTTTGGGATGCATTAGACTTGGAGGAGTTGACTTGTCTTGGTTTCCTTAAAGAGCAAAGTCAAACTCAGGAATTGACATGAATTTAGACAATTTTGGCAACGTTGGTTGTAATGAACTCTCTTCTATGTTAGATTTTGTGGCTTGGGTTCCCACTTTGTATTGTTATCATGGTACCACACAGTCCCATTGACCTACTTTTGTGGTCATTTGTTGGACATTAATAAAATTATCTTATCTCTCACTCGTACATAATTGCAATGTTGCTCCCAAGAACACTCGCACTACACCATCATAATGATATGTTACACCCTCAGATTCAAACTTGTCAAGCCAATCTAACTCGTGTTTGACATATGACTTTAAGAAATTCATAAGACAAAATCACAAGTATTACTTTGGGATGCATTAGACTTGTAGGAGTTGAGTTGACTCGGTTTCCTCAAAGAGCAAAGTCAAACTCAGGAATTGACTTGGATTTAGACAATTTTGGCAACATTGGTTTTAATGAATTATCTTCTATGTTAGATTTTGTGGAGGACAATTGAGCATAAGGAGAAAGGAAGGAGGCAGAGATGCTAGAAGAGAAAGAAAGGCAGTGGGGACTGCTAACCGTGTGAAAGAGCTCTCGAGCGGGACACGCAACAGAGTGGAGCCGCAGCTCGTGGGAGTTGTACACGGCTGTGAGAATTTGGGACATGATGCACAGATTGTTAAGGTTGGGTTGAGGTTGTGGCAATGGACAGACCAAATGAGCTCAGGTTGAGGTCAACCGAGCCACACAGGGGCGACTGAACCAGTGAGATTGCATGGGTGTGGAGCAACCACAATCTGGTAGTAGCAGATCCCTAGGTGCTAAAGAATGCAGGTGAAGGGTTGTCGACTGTTGAGATTGGACCATAAGGCAATAGGTCACGAGGGAGAGTGATGATGATAGACGACAGAACAAGCACTTGACTGGTGTGGATCGGGGGACGATCTGGGCAACGACAGACTTAGGTTGATTGTAGTTGCAGATGACAGCAGGGAACACAACATGGGATACAACTGTTAGTGCAGAGGAGCGAGGTAGTTGCAGGTGACGATTACGGGAGCTAGCAGCTGCTGTTGCGGGAAGCAGAGGGCGCGACCAATGCTTGAGGTGACGTGCAGTTGCGAAGGAGGCATCCGTGGAAGAAAAAGGCGGCTTGCAGCTGCCGCCAGAGAACCCAACTGCTAGCAAGGAGTCTCGAACAATAGCTGCAGGGACAACTGAGTCAGCACTTGAGCTATCAAATAAGGGTTGTAGTTGTTAGAGTCAACCGCTAGGGCCACAAGCCCTGGGTAGGGACTGTGAGGTTTCAGAGAGAGTTCGGGAAGCCATTTCTGGTGAAAGAGGTATTATATGTACTGGGGATGGAGAAGAATATGATCTCAGTATTATTAGCCTTGGAGGACGGAGAAGTCTTCATACTTTCAGTGGGAGCAGGTACCTAGGATGCTGCAATGAGGCTTGGCATTTGGGAGGGTGCATTATACAAGTTGCTGGGACAACCTGTAGTAAAGTCTAGGGGGAGCTTGGAGCATGGATCAGTGTTAATGACAGAGGGAAAGTGTGAGGCTTCTCTCAACAAGGCTACTTAGTATGAGATGACACTGATATATGAGGATAATTGATTTCCAGATCAGGGTCCAACGCAGGTAGCAGGAGGATCTTCCGGTTCAGAGGGAGCAACTACAACAATAGAGGATGTGATTGATTCTGGAGGAGGTTCCTCTACAAGTACCTTCCTCACTAAGAGGGAATGTTAGATTTTGTAGCTTGGATAAGTACTTCTACATTGGCTAAGGTGTCTAGCATGTAGAAGTCGTTTGGAAAAATGATTCTCTAGACAAATGTATCTTATAACACTTTATGTAAATGCAAAAGGGTAACTTAAGTGATCTCAACAAGAGATTATGTCCCAACCATTGGATTAGATCTAAGATCTAGATCTAAGGGTCAAACTTGAGTTAGTAGTATTTAGCTCATTGTATTTGCGGGCCTATGGTATTTGTATAAAATGAATGTTATAAATGAGTCTATGGAGAGTTGTAGATATTAATCATTTGGTCATTGTTAGTCTACTTGAGATACATGGAGATTGAGTGGTTAGTGAGTGATATTTGGCTCATGGTATTTGAGGGCCTATGGTTTTTGTATAAAATGAATCTTATAAAAGAGTCTATGGAGAGTTGTAGTATCGATCATCTAATCAGTGTTAGTGTGTGTGAAATACATGGAGAGTGAGTGATCAGTGAGTGATCATATCTAAGAGAGGGATTCTCATAGAGGCTTTGGAGAGAGTGATTCTCTCAAGTTGGGGTTGTCTTTAGTGATTGAAGGTTTGAGCACAAATTGCAGTGGGAGTGAGTCAATAGGGTCTCTGGAGCTTTGTAAATTATAAGTGCTGTTTTAAACCTGAAATAAGAAGACAATCTGTTTCTGGTTTTCCCCTGGGATTGGTGTTTCCAGAGTAAATCTCATTGTGTCAAACATGTAATTTTTTCTGTCTTTTCTGCCGTGTGATTTGTTAGAACACTAGTGTACTTTTGTTTATAATTTAAGCATTAAATTATCGGGAATGACGATCAGATCTAGGGTTTTAAATTTAACATTCTATTGTGTCAAACATGTAATTTTTTCTGTCTTTTCCGCTGTGTGATTTGTTAGAACACTAGTGTACTTTTGTTTATAATTTAAGCATTAATTTATCAGGAGTGACGATCAGATCTAGGGTTTTAGATTTAACATTCTATTGTGTCTTTGCTATGACCTCTTCCATCCACAATAGTAACGTCCGCCCCTCAATATGTTTCCTTTGGACTTTGTCTAGTTGCCGTCATATAAAAGATTTCTCACAAGGAAACCAAAACATTTTACATTTTGCATGTGTCACATCCTAAGAACCCATGCCTATTTTGTCTCTTTTGTCCCTTATGCCTTGATTGCATTATATTCCACATGAATAACTTTTGTGTTAGTGTTCCCATGATGTCTATGCTATTTACTGTGATTCTCCAGATGCCATGGAAATGGGCTTGGATATCCTAGATGCCAATGAACTTGGCTTTGATACCATATAACATTATACACACAAAGTACAAAGTTGCAGAGAGACTAAAGGAAGTTAATTGTATTATTCAATATCAAAATAAGCCATACATTGTACAATGTCATGGAGGCAAACAATCACTTGTATAACCAACTAGGGAAACACTACATGTCTCAACCTCATTTTATTACAGTATTTCCTATGGCACTTTATTATTTAATAATACACCCTAATAAATATAGTTATATGGCTGTTAGAGTATGCTATCTCTATCAATACTCCATTCTACTTATTGTGGTAAATAACTACAATCCTGTATGATTGGAGGCTTTTTGGGTACTTTTACCTCCCAAACCTGCACTTCGAATGTGTAAAAGTACTAAGCACAAAATGCAAACCCAAGGGTAACTGAAAGGAGCTACCCACTGTCACTTTAGTAACTCCCACTCCAACTTGATTGGAGGCTTTTTGGGTACTATTACCTCCCAAATCTGCACTTTAAATGTGTAAAAGTACCAACCACAAAATGCAAACCCAGGGGTAACTCAAAGGGGCTACCCATTAAATGTGTAAAAGTACCAAGCACAAAATGCAAACCCAGGGGTAACTCAAAGGGGCTACCCACTGTCACCATAGTAACTCCCACTCCAACTTTAGGTTGGCTCTTCTCCAATATAAAAGGGGTATCCCTAAGATAGAATTGCTAAGAGTATGACAGTGAGGCTTAAGGTGATGTGAAGAGATAGCTTAGCAAAACATTTTGTTTTTGTAGTATAGAAAAATGGGTGATGGAAGATAAGGGGCTAGTGCCTATGCAATATAGGGAAAATGGAGTCAAGGGTTATCTATCTAAGACAGTTGTTTTATGAATGATTATGGTAAACAAAGCTGATATATATACCAAAATTTACCTTAACTTGTTAAATAACAATGTTGCACATATTGGCGATATATCGAAAATATCAGATATATCGCCGAGTCTTTCTACCTTCTGATAATATCGAAATTAAAAAATTGTGACATTTCTGATATATTAAAAAATTGTGACGTATCACAACATTTCCGATACCACTGAAAAGTTATATTTCGAACCCTTGCCGATACTTTCCCTAGAACAATATATGCAACACTGCTAAATAATGCTGAATCAACTTGGAGGGACCCTAAAAGGTGTCACACTCAAACCAAACTACGAGGATGTGTCCTATAGTGAAGTGTTAAGCCAAGAACAACTTTAAACAAAATGATAGATGTGACAACACATTCTGAAATAGAACATAAAAGGGGGAAGAGAGGGAAACATTCCTCAAATTAAACCCTTTGCATGTAGTAGATGAACTCTTTTTTTTTTGCTTCTGAAGCATGTTGTTTGCAAGTACTCTAGCATACACTGGCAACAATCAGAAACCCAAAATATTTTCTTCACATTAAAAGAGGGAACAACCCAAACATTTCCATAAGCCTTCCGTTAGATATTCAACAAAGCTCCAAGAGGAGAGGAATCCTGACAAATCAGCCATAAGTGCAAATGAGGAAGGGATACTCTATATATAGAGTCTAGCTCAACTTTCTTTCCAATAAAATATTCATTTCCCCTCCTAGATCCACAATTTGCTCAGCTACTTTTTTAAGAATAGCATAAAGTGGTTAGATCCACTTTTATTTCCAAGGGAACAAATAAAATAATGCTAGTTCTTAACCAACTCTCATAACTAGTTAAACAATGAATATAATTTTGAGGTGGTTATGTCAAGTGTATTCTCTACGGTGGACATCCTCCTTTCTTCTAGGAGTCAAAATAATGAAATATACTTAATTGCAGCAGACCCTAGCTCCAACAAGGTGGACGTCTTCTTCAAACAAGTGAATACCATGTAACAACCTCTTTAAAATGGCATATGTTGACTCTTTGAAAGTGGGCATCCCTCAAATAAGCTCAATGACCAGGTCTTCATGGTATGAATTCCATTAAAATTTGATAGTATGCTCGAAGCTCTTCTAACTAACTCCTTACAACTACTTCAGAAAAAGCAAATTTATTAGATCAACCTCATGGTGGATGGCTCTTTGACTAGGTTAATCAACTCCCATAAATAGTAGATCTCATGCAAAGATAAGCCAAGGGTTGTTAGAAAAGATAAATAAAAACCCACCATTTGTTAGGGCGTATCCTCAAGGTAGAGGCTCATCTTCCCATCTGTCAACAACCAATCCCCAACAAATTGGAACACTGCCCTTTATACTTGCTTCCTTGACCAAGTAAAGTCTTAGGGTGAGTGCTGCTCCAACACAAACAAATTCCATTATCTTGTGGATTTGATGAAGTTCTCCTTGAAGGGTGTTGTGATTTACCCAAATTGGAATCTAACCACACCAAATCAAATCTCAGCCAAAGTGGCTAATCTCTGATACCACTCTGATGTACCTAAATTGGAATCTAGGCACATTAAATCAAAAGGACAAGGGAGACACCAATGTGATGATGGAAAACACGGGCCACACTAGTTTGAGAATCCTTTGCACAATGTACTGGGACCATTTATGTTTCGAAGTCAGCTACTGCTGAGGTCTACTCCAAGGCTCCTGGGTACACCAACATATGCAAACTATATCCTTTCAACTAGCTCAAAGAGAAAGGCAATAGGGATTGGATTCCCGACAGGTAGAAGGCTCTGGAACTCAGGGAAGGGTTCTGGAACAGGTCTCTGGACTCTGTTATGACAGGGTCTGCAGTAAGATTGTAATTTGTCTGCAAAAAACTGCAGAGGTCGAATTGGCCAATTGGGGCTTCGGAAGTGAGATTTCCCAATTCGGGACTCTGCAGTTGCCTTGTTTTCAACCCGATTCTAATCTGGTCAAAGGGGGTCAAATCCAAGATTTGAAGGTGGGGTACGAACCAATTTTTTGTCTAGTTTCTGGATCTAGTCTTAGTTTTGCGATTGGATGACCAGAAGTCACTTTTTCAACTGAAATGCCAAAACTACTCAGAATTGAGCCAATTTGAGCATAGGTTACATTAAAGCATGAAAAAGAAAGGAAATTTTGCAGAACAGAGCTGGGATTTCATTATCAGAAATATGCAAAGAGTACACTCATATCAGATATGGCATGCTATAGGATATGGAGATCATGAGATCTTCTACAACACAATATTTAGCAATTCAAGGGCACATAGAGACACACAAGCTCAAGATGGAGAATCACAACTTCTTTATTGTAAGAGTAGGGTAGCAAGGCCGTAGTATAATGATGATGGCTGCATGTGAGCAACATATGTCATATAAATGGACCAGGAGAGAGAATAGAGAAGAAGAATAGAGAAGTGGCCGCTTGCCTTTGAGAGGAACCAATACTGCTGAAGCTGATACCCAAATACACCTGCAATAAAACAATAGGAGTGTGTAACCTTAGTATCAGGAACACCTGATTACGTATGTAGTAGATTTATGAAATGCACAAGGGCACAATAATCTCATGGTATGGCCACCAACAACAAAGGGTGTGATCATACAATCTTCAACATTCATATTGGAGTAGAACATAAGCAAATTCTAACTAGAGCATAATGAAAGGAATTGAATATTCCGCTCCACTTTGTTGATTTTTCAGCATCGAGAGCCATTCTCTTAGGAGAATGGGGACAGCTGGTCTGGGACCACGGTGTAGACTCATCCGAGTGTTGAGTGATCATTCAGTGGAATGATGATATCTAGTCCTTGACTATGATATGGACCTAGCTCTGCCCTTGGGGGACTCAACCCTGTGTTGAGTGACCATTTTGTTGAATGGTAGACATCTGGTTCGGAACCACGATGTGGACCGGTCTAGTACTGGTAGGCTCAGCTTAGTTCTGAGTAGCCATTCTCTTGGAGAATGGAGGTGCTTGGTCTGTTACCAAGTATTTGACCAAGGGTCAAATTATGCAGTCCATGGTTGAGGCACCTGGTCTGTTATCAGGAAGGCACTATAAGCCCTAGACTTGGTCTAGGCATGTGTGACAATCTGACCCTTGATTTATGGGATTTGTGTTCTTCTCCAAGGCTTAGCTACCCTTGGTTAAGATACCCTAGTACCTAATCTTGGTGTCGCACAGAGTGTGAGATAAAAGCATTAGTAACTCCCTTGGTTTATGATGATGTACTTTGAATGGAATTAAAAGACCATAGGGGCACTTGGAAAAAGGCTAAAAGCAAAAGTAAAAAATACATAAGGACTTTTGGACCATAGGAAAAAGGACCACAGGTAAAAGTAAAAAATACATAAAGACTTTGGTAAAAGTCAAAAATACATAAAGAACCTTTTGGACTACAAATAGGCTAAAGGTAAAAGTGAAAATTAGAAAAGAATAAAAGAATATTATTTTGTTCTTTCTAATTTTGGTCCACTTATAGGTGACTCAAGGATATAAAAGAAGATCAAGCCAATTCATCATTACACACACACTTGCTCTTACAGGTACAGCTGCTCAAGGTTGAAGACATTTCATTATTGTGCCCTAGCATGGATGAGTCTAGCTAGAGCATCATCATCCTCCATTGAAGAAAAACCCTAAGCTAGGGTCTCTTACTATTTTATGTCTTAAAGGTTTTCTCAACGAGCCCTTCTCTTCAATAGTCAACTTCTTCTCTTCTTGGGCAATCCTCTCTCCACTTCTGGGCAACCACAGAATTTCGGGCAGCTACTTCTATTTCTGGGCAGCTAGGAAGTGTCTCTCCTTTATGCAGGCTGTCATTATTCTTTTGCGGGAAGCCATTAGAGGGCATTGCCCTCCAGGCACCTCCGGGAAGCCTCTAGCAGGCATACCTGGGAGGGCTAAGGCCCTTATGACACCCTCGGGTAGCCTGTGGGCAAGCCCGTGAGGGCTTTCGTGGCCTAACAGGCCCTCCAGGCAGCCCGAAGGCAGACCCGTGAGGGTCCTGTGGTAGCCGTAAGGCTACTGGGCCTTCAACAGGCCCTCGGGCTAGCCCCCTAGGCCATGGGCCTAGGCTGCTAGCCCTTCAGGCAGCAACAGGGCTTCCAAACAAGCAGTCGGGTAGGGCAGCAGGCTGCGAGAAACATACAGATTGTCGGGCAGACGCAGAAGATGGACGGGCAGCAGTCCAAGCAGCGGGTAAGGCAGTTCGGGCAGCAGTCCAAGCAATGGGTAAGGCAGTTCGGGAAGCAGGGTACAATAAGTGTAGTCAGACTCGGACTCGGCAAATACTCGGCTGGCTTGGGACTCGGCAGACTCGCCGACTCAGATAAGACTCGGATTAGACTCGACAAATACTCGGCAAATATGAAAAAAAAATAGTAATTTATGTGCACAAAAAACATACGTAATGACATTTCTAATTCATATAAGTAACATAAACAATTCTATGCAAAAATTCATTAGATCATCTCATAAAAATTGATCAATGATAAGTTATATCACGTTACACAACATTTGACACTCCATAATACCATATTTCATATTTCTATGCAAAATAGTGAAATGAAAGAGGATTCCCTGAACACATTCCAAAATAGTACCAATTTCAAACTTCATAGTTCAAAATTCAAATACATAACTCAAAACATAGCTAGCTGAAAATAAAAAAAGATATTGTCTCCAAGTCCAAACTCGAGTCTCATGCATGACTACGAGTAGTAGATCGCCTAGCATAGGCCTTAGTAGAGCTAGTACCAACATCACTAGACTGAAAAATCAACTGTGATGCAGGTGTGTTTGGTGTTTCCATTTCGGAAAATGGAACACTAGAGGGACTCTCGATCTCTTCATCAAGCCAACTCAAATCAGCAGGAGCTTCATCCTCCACTACCCAATCAAATACTAGATCAATTTGATCCAAATCCTTTGCTCGCAACTGTTTTGTGAGCATCCGAAGGTTGTAGTATATGTAGACCAACTTCTCCAACCTCTCATGCTCCAACCTGTTGCGCTTTTTGGTGTGGATGTGCTCGAATACTGACCAATTGCGCTCACAACCTGACGCACTGCAAGGCTGACTCAAGATTCTAATGGCAAATTCCTGTAGTTGTGGTGCCTCAGTGCCACAATCTAACCAACAATGGGATGTTATAAAAAACAAACAAACAAAGATTACAAGTTTTGCAATGTCAAACTTGAAAACAAAATAGTGAAATAAAATTTAATGATTTACGTAATTGAATCTTACATGGCACTTTCTTATCCCTGAGACGTTGTGTTGAGCTAAATCCAAACATGCCAGATGATTTCGTGTACATATCTTGCTGCAGATTGATTTGGTCTTGAATCTCTTGACTTGGGTACATCTTCTCAATGCATAGCATCACACCTCTCATCACCTCAGGATCTTTTTGAATTTTAGACCCAACATTATAGAATATGCTTGGATTGAGATATACCCCTGCTGCATGTAATGGTGAATGTAGTTGCCCGTCCCACTTGGAATCAATAATATTATGCCATATAGGGAAATATTTAGATTCATTCCCCCTATAGAAGGCCTTGATGGCCTCTTTGGCCCTGTCCATCCCCTCATAAATATATCCCATTGGTGGTTTATCACCATCCATGATCCTCAACACTTTCACAAGTGGCTCTGTCATGCTGACAATTTTTTTGACTTCCTCACATAAACTATCTCTACGGGCAGACAAACTCATAGCCATTGCATCTGGTTTTGTGCTATCTTTGTAATGTATCCATTTTGTACTACTAACCATTCATCTCAATGCTTGGTACTCATTAAGAAGGCTTTGGAGGGAGAGAAAGTTTGTTGCAAACCGTGTGACAATAGGGCGACTAAGCTCACCTTCTGTGTACTCTCTCATAAGGCTCAACACCCAAGCATGGTTATAAATGTATTTGGTTGTTTGTTTGCACTCGTGAACAACATCTTGCACGCATGCCAACTTCCCAATGTCCTCCAACATCAAATCTATACAGTGGGCAGCACAAGGGGTCCAAAAAATAGTAGGGTATTTTGCACAAAGCAATTTACCTGCTGCCACATAATTTGCGGCATTGTCCGTGATTACTTGGGCAACATGCTTGACCCCCACTTCTTCCACAACCTCTGCTAACAATGTAAAAATCAGATTTGCATCTTTCACATGTGAAGATGCATCAACGAATTTCAAGAACATGGTTCCTTTAGGGCAAGCCACAAGGAAATTTATGATTGTTCTATTCCTATGATCTGTCCACCCATTAGACAAGATTGTGCAACCTGTAAACTCCCATGAGCTCTTAATGCTCTCCAACTGTTCATTGATGCACTGCAACTCCTCATCTAGATCTTTCCCCCTAAGTGCACTGTAAGAATGGCCTTTGTATCTAGGGCCAGCGCCTGCAACAACATCTATCATGGCCTGATAAAAAGGAGACCTTGCAAGGTTGAATGAGAGGTTGTCATGGTACCAAAACCTCCTCACTGCCATATCTGCCTCCTTCCTTTTCCTTTCATTAAAGCTGTCCAATGTTGGTTGAGACCTTGGGGAGGTACGAGGGAGGAAGAAAGGAGAGGTGGTAGTTGGACTTGGTGGAACATTTGATGAGCAACTGCTTGGAGGTCCCATTGGAGATCTACCAATCCCTGCAGTTTCAAACCTCAGCCTAGATCTTTTGGCATTTTGTTCTTTGATACTTTCCAAAGTAGCTGACTTTTGGGCTGTGACTTCTTCAGGGCAGCCATCACAAACTATCATCTTTGCACATCTTTGCACACAACTCGAGCTAGGTGGTCTTTTAACCTGTTTATACCCCCATACATAGTTGTTGGACAGTAATTATATTTTACTTGATTGTCTTGCCCTGGGACCACCTGAACACAATGTTCCCATGCTTTATCAAGAGGTCTTTTAGGTGTTCTCCTCGGTGCCATGGATCTGAATCCTGAGTGGAAAAAAAATTAGAATGAATTTTATTTGAATTAAAATGAACTGATATTTTGTAAATAAAATTAATTTATTTTTGGCAGGTTGTGGAGGCTGCCATCACAGCCTACAATCCTGTAGGCAGCCATAGGGGGCATCCTACAGTCCTATGGGCTGTGATGGAAGCCTCCACAAGTGCCAAAACAACAACAAAAAAAAATTAAAACTTAAAAACAATTTATTTGATTTGCAACTAAAATAAATTTAAAAATACATAAAATTAAATTGGGAGGCTTGTGGGCTGTGATGGCAGCTTGCATAGGCCTATGCAGGCTGCCATCACAGCCCACCGGCCTGTGCAGGCTGCCATCACAACCCACCGACCTGTAGGTAAAAGAAAAATAACATAAAAAACTGAAAAAAAATAACTTTAAAAAGTTAAAAAGTATAAAAAATAACATTCAAAATGTTTAAAAATTAAAACTTAAATAAATAAACCAAAAACTAACAAAAACATAAAAAAAACGAATAATACGACATTTAAATTTTAAAAACTTTAATAAAAATTAACATAATTTAAAAAAAATAACATTAAAAAAATAAAAAAAAACATTAAAAATTAAAACATATTTAAAATTAAAAAAAATGTCAAAAACTAGCAAAATGTAAAAAAACATAAACATAAAACTTAAAATAAAAACAAAACATTAAAAAAAAACTTAACATTAAATATTAAAAATTAACATTTAAGTTTTAAACATTAAAAATTTTAAAAGCATTACACATTAAAAAAATTAACATAAACAATAACATTAAAGTTTTAAACAATAAAAAAACATTACACATCAAAAAAAAAATTAACATAAAAAATTACATTAAAGTTTTAAACAATAAAAAAAACATTAAACATTATTAAAAAAAGTTAACATAACAATTAACATTGAACATTAAAAAAATACCTGGGTGGTGAAGCCTCCACGCTAAGCCTGAACCCCCGACGCGAAGTTTGCTGAACGACGAACGGTGCTGCCTGAAGTTTGAACACCCGAGAAGCTGTCGAATGGTGAATTGTAAGCGGTCATTGGTGCTGCTAATTGGAGGGGTGAACGGTGCTGCACAATGGTGAACGGTGTTGCACAATGGAGAACGGTGCAACACAATGGAGAAGCTAAGTGTTGAACGATGAATTGCTGAAGTCTTCGATGAACAATGAGATGCTCGCAGTCGAGTGAACCCAAAGCATGAATGAATGAACTCAATGGAGAACCCGAAGCATGAATGAATGGAGAAGCCGTGAGGTTGACGGCTTAAAGCCTCCAACGGTTCCCTCCAAAACACCTCCAGCTCAGTGAACGCCAAAACAAAAGGCTTTTCCACATAATCGCAAGTCTGCCGAGTTTGGCCGGTTACTCATGCGTTTTTCGGTTCTGCCGAGTGCCGAGTTTGGTCGTCGAGTTTGCAACGAGTACTGGGCTCTGCTAACACTCAGCCATACTCGTCATACTCGACGAGTCCTGGACGAGTCTGACTACACTAGGTACAATGGCCAGGCAACCCAAAAGCACGACCGAGCAGACAGTTAGGAAATCGGGCAGGCAAAGGACAGATCTGAACATTTTCAGGCATCCAGTTATTTTTGGGCATGAGAGAGAAAATCCCTAGTTGGGCAATTTTTATTTAATTTCGAAATTTGATCTTCTGTCATTGTGGAAAACCTTGTTAGGGCTTGTGGAAATTTTTGAAGAATTTTAGTCATCTCATTTATGAGATGATTTACTAATGCTCTTTGGGGTTTTTGTCCTTTAAAGGTTTCCCCAGTGAAAAATGCTTGTGTCCATTGTGTTGATGTGATGAATATTGTTTACTGCACTTATCATTTGTTTATGTTAGTCCACAATTTTTAGAAAGTATCATGCTAATGCTAAAATTCAACACACTTCACCAATGCCCTGGCTACTTAGATGCAGAAGGGGGCCATCACCTAACTGTTGTCAAGGGGAGCATCACCCAAGACTTAGGAAGCTAAGGCTTTCCTCACATAACACACAAATCCATAACCATATCTTTTCCATTCACCTTTGCCTCCTTTTATGCTTGAAAAGTCTCCAATACCATGGGCCAATGAAAACCATGTTCCATTATCACCTTTTTTCAATACCATGGAAAAATACTGTGGAACACCCAAAACCATTCACTGGGTAATTATTGCTCCACTAACTTCATGAGGGTGCCCTCTAACCATTTTGACTTTCATAAATGCACCCTCTAGCTTCCTTAACCATTTCCTTGTGCGCCCTTTGACCCAATTACTCAATAATTAATTAGCCAATTTTTTCCAATGGATGTAATAATTATTTTGGCTAATTTCTCCATTAATCCAAAATAATGTTTTCCCTTTGCCAATAATTATAAATTTTTTGAGCTTAAATAATATTACTGGCTAATTCTCCAATCTAATCCCAATTAAATTATTTTCTCCTCCATAAATTCAAATTGGGACTTTTGGTGGTGACGTTGCCCATTAAAATTCCTTAGGAAATATTATTTAGGCTCCAATTATTTTCAATTAAGCCTTAGGAAACATACCTAGGAATTTTCCCCTTATTTGTCACCATTAATAATTTTTAATAATTTTTCTAAGGTGACTTTGGCAATTTTTAAACCATTAAAAATATGGGGACATGACAGGTGTGCAAGGTAATTATAACAACCTTCATAAGGTGGGACGACCTCAAGAATATTGGCAAACAAATGGCAGCGCTCCTCAAATTCTGTTCTGAATAATTGCATCATTTGGTAGTTTGTTTACTGCTGTGACAACATTTAATGGTTTCGTGAGGTTGCTGATCATGTTCAAACACTGCTCTAGTGATACTTTCCCTCAAAAAAACTAGAGACTACCACCAAAATGGTAGCATGATGTTCAGAGATGATTTGAGGTCACATAGTATGTTACAGGCTGTCCATTCTTGGTTCTACAGGGCTGAGAGGCAAGGGATGCAAAATAAAGGTTCTCATGGCATGATATAAAATCCGCGTGACAATAAAATTAGTTCTTTTGATCAACGCTGTCATCTGAGCCGCCATAAATGAAGGTAGCATACCACAACACGCAGTCAGTGTTAATGAAATGGTGCAGTTCTGTGAAATCATTATTTCCTACCCAAAAAATTGTTCTGTAAACATGGTAACAAGTTGAGACTTGTAGATCAAAAGGAATTATATGGTATCTAGGCTTCATGTTGTTGAAAAGCCAGAGGCAGTCCTTGTTTAAAACGGGATTGGTCCATACTCGGTGCTTTCTTGTTGGAATATGAGTCTAATAAAAGGGCCATCTTTGTACTATTGTAATGTCCTCTTCCGATTAGGCCTTGAGGCCCAAAACTGCTAACCTATGTGATTCCTGTGGGTTTGAGCGGTTACTGACAACTAGGGAATCAGCTGAGGATTGATGCCATCCATGGAAGATCTAGGGCATCATCATTAGGTCAAGAAGGGCCACCGAGGCCAAAGGCCACCTCCGTGCATGCCATCCAAGCATTATTTAATGATGCATGCACTCTTTAAGTCTCCATCCGCATGCATGCAAGTCAACTACAAATTAGAAGATAAAGTGACCTAATTAGGTCAAAGATTAGGGTTTTCGCAGTTGAAAGTTATAAAAGAGGGATAAAGCGAAAGGAGACTTCACTTTTGATTATTATTATTTTGGGAGCTCTTGGATAGCAGCATAGCAGTTGGGGTTGGAGACGAAGTCTTCAGCTAACGGGATTTCGGCAGTGAAACATTTGTCCTAGTCTCATTCAGGGTAAGCCATACAGGTTCACCATTTGTTCTTACATTCATTTATAAGTTATCTAGTATATGGTATAGATTGTTGCAGGGACACGTGTGCAGCCGTAAGGGGGGGGGGGTTTCAGCCAGAAAGCCCTAATCAGTTGTTGGGCCTTCAGATCTCAGCTTTACTCCGAAACTCAGGCACCATTCTCATCATCAGCATCATACTTCGGTACCCGGTGATTATCAGATCTGCCCGTGCTCATTTGGAGCAGTTATCAGCAATTTCGGGATCCAGGGGGCGTGAGCAGCTGTCTCTCTGGAGCAAGTCGCTATCTTGCCTAGAGATCTCAGAAATCCCGCATGTACCAGGCATTCTCTCGGGCACGGGAAGGCTATCAGTCCTGCAAATCGGCAGCATCATCGGACACCTCCTTCACTGAAAGCGTCACCCTTTTCTGACTGGGGTTCTTGCTGCTGGGGGTTCACCGGAAGCAGAAGAGATCTGCCCATCTTCGATCCAGTTCTCGGTGCTTGCATACTCTCTCAGGAGCAGTCTAGCCGGCTTATCAGTGGTAAGTGTTCATTCTGTCCCACAAACCCTAACCCTAATTTTTGCTATAAAATAGGGATTTTTGCATGGCAGTTTGCATGCCCAGTTGTCTCAGCATATTTGCTTAGAAATAGAAAATATCGGGATTTGGGATATTACAGTGGTATTAGAGCTATCTTCTTGGCTAGCTGTGGGCTTAAGAAATGAAACGTAGATGAATACAAGAGGAGACCCTTTTGTAACCTATAGGAGGAGAAAGAGTAGATACACAGGGGAGTTTGAGGATATCCAACTAGAAGATACCAATTTAGATATGGAGCAAACAGGTATACACTCTCGGATAGGGGAAAAGGAATGGGAGAAGAGGAGGATCGGATGGAGTTTCACAGCTTGGTCTCTGCATTGCAAGACTTAGCCAAAGGACAAAAATATGTACTCAATGCAATCAACAGATTATCAGCAAAACTGGAAATAGGTATCAACAGTACACCTCCCTCATCGGTAGATCGGGGATCTACAAGGAGCAGTGGAAAGATAGCGTACACTAACATTCAGAATACTCCGCACATATACAACAGACCTTCTATTAGGCCTACCATGCCTCACTTCTTGGCAGATACAGTAGGGGCCCCGGTCATGCAGGTAGAACCTAGCGAGCCTTTTGGGGCTTATTTACAGGAATATAGAGACTTAGGGGATGAATTTCATGTTGCCATGTCTTTTTCAGATTTCTGCAACATGAAGAGTAGAAACAGGCCTAGGAATTTCAACAAGGGTTTCAATCACAACTATGAGCTGTAGAAGACCTTGGGTAGGTTGACCATCCCAAACTTTGATGGGACTCGCGGAGGATCAGCGAGGATATGGGTTCAAAAGTTGGATACCTATTTCCAACTCAACCCCATGATAGAGACAGACGCCATTAAATTAACTACACTTCACCTGGACGGAGAGGCTCACGAGTGGTGGTACCACGGATTGGTGACATTGGGTCACAACACCATACATTCCTACGGTGAGATCACTCAGAAGCTCATAGAGAGGTTTGACAGGAAAGATCCAGAGGTACATTTCAGGGAGTTGGCTCAACTCAAACAGACCGGTAGTGCAGAAGCTTTCATTTCAGAATTTCAGAGGATAGCCGTTATGGTAACAGACGTGTCAGAGAGCAGATTGACTATGTTATTCACTGAGGCCCTCACAGAGCCACTACGGGGATGGGTGAAAGCCTACAAACCCCTCACTCTGCAGGATGCCATTAGCAGAGCAAGAGATCTTCAGGATTCAGTCCCCAAAAACAAATTCCCATTGAAACCCAATTTTCTTGTTAGGGACAAGGACAGGAAACCTTTTCAGCAGGATGTGCCCAAGAAAAACTGGTTAGACGAGGACACGAGGAAAGATCTGAGAAGGAAGAAACTATGCTTCACCTGTTAGGAACCATGGGTACCAGGACACAGGTGTGCAGGGAAGGCGAAGGGTCACTGCATTGAGGTATATTCAGACAGTGATGAGGACGACTATGAGCAGGAAGCCACAGAAGAACTACGGGCAGCTGAGGAGGAATCACACCAAGGTGATACACCAGAGGG
>LPNX010040526.1:0-32423 GCA_001517045.1 Pseudotsuga menziesii
CTCAATTATATTATCGTCATGATCATCGTCTAATTCCATGTCATCATTAACTTGATCATGATCAGTATTCGCAGGACCTGCATATTGACGTTCCTCCTGCGTTAGTTGTTCCCGCGTAATTACCACATTCTCCATGTTCTGAACAGCCCTAGGAGGCCCTTGCTTTATAATTACAATTAAAACATCAAACAAAGAACGTTAGTCATGTCGATTAAGTAACAAAAATAAAAATGATACAATATACAATTACAAAAACTCTCTATATAAAGACCGAATGATATATAATCATGAATTATATTGACTTACCAATGGATGATATTCATTCCCCCCCTCAACATTCCCATGTTATCTACAATGTCTTTTAGCTGTTTTGATCAGTAACCTTCTCGTATTAAAGCCCCTACATCGACTGCAAGGACAATAACATTTTCCATCACCCCTTCTTTCCACTCCATCCCACAACCTAGCAAGCAATTGTCGATTTTGTTCTACCGGATCTTGATGACCTGTAACATCATTGTTACGTGGCATTTTATTACTCAAACCCTAAGAACAAAGTACGAGCAAACCCAAGTATATGATGAGTCTTCTTTTCCACAAGGGTTAGAACCAAATCCAAAGAGCAAGACAAAAATCCAAGACCAAGTGGGAATATCCCCACAAAAGAGCAAGGCCAAAATCCAAGACCAAGTGGGAAGATCCCCACAAAAGAGCAACGCCAAAATCCAAGACCAAGGGGGAACATCCCCACAAAAGAGAAACGCCAAAATCCAAGACCAAGTGGGAAGATCCCCACAAAAGAGAAACGCCAAAAAAAAACCCTTAGGAATTTCGCACTTCTTGTCCAAGAGATAAGTGCGAGACTAAGTGTGTGAGATAATGAACCTAGGCGTACATCTATTTATATGAGTGTGTGTAGGAAAATGAACCGACGCGTCGGATAAGCGACGGCGCTTTCCATTTTAAATAATTAACCAATTAAATGTATTTTATTAAATGATTGAGCAATTTAAGCGCCGTCGCTTAAGCGACGCTTAGGAGGATAGCCGTCGCTTAAGCGACGCTTATAAGCCTAGCCGTCGCTTAAGCAACGCTTATGCCCACCATTTCAAAAAAAAAATTATCTTTCTGATTTTTGGTACGGTTAAAAGAAAAAATCCACGCGCCGTCGGAAAAAACCGTCGGATTTTGGATCGAAATGTAGTAGTGTATAAATGTATAATAATTGAAGGGATGATAAATTACAATGGATATGGTTGCCTTAAATATGGCTTGGTCATCACATATTGAAGAGACACTTCTCTTCATAAATTATATTTTAATATTATTAATTACTATTAGGAATAGTTACCTATATATTACTTTTTTATTGTTGTAACATTTCCTTCCTCTTAGGAAATCTTTGTCCTCAAAGCTTAGATTATTGTTGTCATCTTTTCATTCTTGTTTTGTGTTGAAACAATGTCATTACTTTCTTTATGTCTTTTTTAGAACTGGTATTAGGTGTGTGCTTGGTCTTTATGCAATAGTTTGTCATCTTCTTTTCATTTGTAACTTGAATTTGTACTCCATTATGTTTTTTATTGTTATCCCATTTTCCTTGTGCATGAATACGAGGAATATCTTATTCATTTGGCTTGGATTCCTTTGCATATTGTAGCATCCATCTTTTGTCATTGTATGGATCGTCCTTATTGTCAACGATACTTTCTTGACTCTCGTTATGATCTTATTCAAGCTCATCTTTATCAAATATATTATTGGTATTTTGGTCATCCCCACGATATTTAGTCTCCTTGTCTTGTTTATTGTCTTGATCAATTTTGTTACTCTCATTTTTGTTGACATAGTGGTCCAATATATTTGAGTTACTGATATGGTTTGTATTAGACCTTAGTTTTGGTAACATTTCCATTATGGTATTATGTTTGTGTCATGATGCTCAAGTTTTGTGCCATGGTGCTTATGTTATGTGTCATCGCACACATCTTGTCATCTAACTATTTTTGTTTCTCGTGCATGATGTCTACTTTGTCATCAACTTTTCTTCCTACTACTAGAACAACATCTTGTTTGATTTATTTCTTAAGTGCCTTGTTATTTTTTGTTTCTTCTCTGAATTTTTCTTGGTTGGCAACGAGGGCCCTTATGTCTTTCTCTAATTTCTCAAGTTTGTCTTTTAATTTCTTCATAGCTCAGGTCCTTTTATGTGAATGTGTGTATTTGCAAGTTTATTTTGACTAATGGAAGAATAAAAGACAACTAATGTCTTTGAAATAATTGACGAATTAATAATAATTATTTAATGTGTCGAAATAAAATAATAAATATAAAATATTTTATTAAAAGGTAAATTAATAAGTTTTAAAATATTATTATAATAATATTTATTTTATTAATATTGTTTTTGTTTATAGGGCTCCATAGAATGAGAGGGGGGTGCAGGGTTGAAGTTGGAAATCAAAACCATGTGTTGGTTTTACTTTATCTTTTCTTTTTTTACTTTCTTTTTTCTTTCTTTCTTTATTTTTACTTTTTTTTCATTTATCTTTTCTTTTTTTATCTTTTTCCTTTCTTTTCTTTTCTTTACCTTTTTTTTACGTTTTCTTTTTTTCTTTTCTTTTTTGGACAATGTCCTATATATATTTTAGGGAAACCCTAAAAACTAAATTTACATAGAGTATAAATAATGGCCAAGGGACGTATATCTCTTATACCAATGTTACACCGTATCTGGTGTAATGGAGAATCTGTATCGGGATACTAAGGTGGAAGATGTTCCATCTTCGAAATAATAATGTATAAATATATAATAATTGAATGGGTGATAAATTACAATGGATATGGTTGCCTTAAATATGGCTTGGCCATCACATATTGAAGAGGCACTTCTCTTCATAAAATATATTTTAATATTATTAATTACTATTAGGAATAGTTACATATTTATTACTATTTTATTGTTGTAACACTCCCATATTATGAGCATCTAGAAATTGTTCATTTATTTGATACAATACACATCAAGAGGAATGTAACAGAAACATTATGGCAAATCTTTGATGGAAGGAGTGACAAAGAAAAAAAAAGTCAATATTTGTAATGGCATTAAGGAATCCAATCATGCAATGCAAATTGTGATTCATTCAAATAGCAATGGAGACTAAAGTATAAGCACCCTTCCATGGTTATTGACAGAGGAGCAAAGCAAGGATGTAAAAGAGATTATTGGAAAAATTAAATTTCCCACTGGATTTTCTTCAGACATGAAAAATATCCTAACAAATAAAGGTGAATTAAGTGGGGTAAAAAATCATGATTGGCATACCTTCATTAAGGTAATTGTTTTGGTGTATATATTCGTATATTGGTGAAACATATTGTTAGTGTTTTTTGGTCTACTTTGGGAATACCTAATGATTCATTTATTTTGTTATAGTATGTTCTACATCCTTTTCTCCTTAACAACTTTGACAATAGTGTCAAACAAGTTATATATGATCTTGGAAAATACGTTGAGGTAAGTGGTGATTTCAGTGCAAAGTGTAATTTGTTCAATCCATTGTACAACGTATTTATATTTGACTACATGTGGTTTACTTGTAATGCATACTATATACTATTTTGTTGTTGAAACTTGTGAATTGCTTACATCACTTCTAGATGGTTGTCATCTAAAGAGATCAATAAAGAAGATATAAAGTATTAGAGGATACAAATTTCTCGTCTAATGTGTGAAATGCAAAAGTATCTACCTCTAACATTTTTCAATGCACAAAAACACTACCTCATACTCCAAGTTGAGGAGATTGAAATGTGTAGGTCCGTACACACAAGGTCAATATGGATGGTTATGAGGCACTTGAAATAATTGAAGACTTTGGTTAGACAAATAGCATGTCCTGAGGGTTCTATGGTAGAGGGATATATGGTATATCAAACCATGGTTTATATTACTCAATATCTTTCTAAAATAATTGCAACTATTAACGTGGATTGCATTTGGGATGTCAAGTCCATCAAAAAATTTGAAGGGGAGTACCTACTAGGGAAAGGTAGAATGAGGAAAGTGAGATGTAAGTAGAAGGTGGATATTTATAATACATTTTTCCTTCTGTTTTTGTGCAGGTCGTACTTATTTAAATTTTAGTCTTCCTACATAACCCATTATTAATATGAAGTTATACCATAGTAACTAATTATATGTAAGGTATACCCTTAATTACCCCTTAAACCTTAACCTCTTAACCTCTAATCCCTAATCCCTTAGTCCTTGATCCCATATAAACCCCTAAACAATTAAGCATGTGTATCCCTAACCCTTAATTACCCCTTAAATCTTAACTCCTTAACCTCTAATCGTAACTTGTCAATAGAAGTATACACCAACAACAAGAGAGTACACGACAGATATATCTGGAATTTTCAATAGTTACATTGATGTTGCCTAGAATACACAATTTGGGAGAATACAACAATCTTCAAGTTTATTCAGCTCCAGCTGAATGAGGAGATATCCAACACTTAAGTGAAATACCTAGCTTGCAGCTCTCGGCTCCAACTAAGATGTGAGGACACGAATCCATAAATGCAAGTCTCAGCTTGTAGAAAGGATCCAGCCTGTTAATGGAGAAGTATACCTAATCACAACCTTCTTCTTCTTAGCTCCTAGCTGAAATGACAAATTATTTCTTGACTTTGTTTCTATGCATCATTGAGATCACGGTTCAATGGCCCTCAACACAACAATTGTATGCATCAATATGTACCCCAAACTTCAATAGCTTTGTACATCTAAGAGTTACAAGATGGCTAATATTGCCCTCTCAAAACGAGTTACAAGATGGACATCTGAGAGTTACAAGATTGTCCTCTCAAAATGATTTCTTAATAGCACAAACTTTGTCCTTAGGTCTATAAATTTGTCTTGGTCACTAACAATATTCAAGTCTTTCAAAATACTTCATTACAGTAGGACACTTTAAATAAGGTTGAACCCTTGTATACCATGTCTTCCTTCACAAATTGTTCATGCATGAAAGCTTTCAAACTTTTAAAGACTTCTGGTTATTCCTCACATTCATCCCCTTTGTCATACAAGATCAAGTGAATCTACTAAATTCATGTCTCCTATCATGAATCCCCGCTGCAAACAATATCAAATAAGATGTATTCAAGATTATAACCTCAGGGATGTCAAACCTATTCCACAAGTACCAAAGTGTACTTGTTCTCTTCGGATCAACCTTGATCAATGTTGTTCATTCCAAGTCTTCTTTATCACATTTCGGTCCTTATAGACTTCTTAGTCCTGCAACCTCACACCCAATACACTCTGACATTAAAGAACAAGGAAACTTCAAAATTAATATGTGTGTCTCGTTTTTATATTCCTTCTTACTCAAATAGGGCCGACCTAATTGTCTATTTCTCACAACTGCTCATTAGGTTTGTTTTAGGATCATCCTAATATAATCTTTCCAGTCTTTGGAATATGTATGTTTTTATGGTTACATGAGGTATTTATTTTGTTCCATTTAGTTCAATACAATGGCTTCTTTATTATCCATTTGGTCCCGTTCAATATGCTTCATAAGGCTGACTGCTCATCCTTAGAATGTCGAATGCACAAGTGCTTTGTTTCTTCACTATCTTCACAAAAATGCACGCTCGATGCAAATGGAGTCATGCCAATGGTTCTAACAAGATTACATTAGAGGAATTTTGAGGTCTAAAATGGGCCTCCTAAGGAAAATAATAAAATAATAGTTAAAATAATAAAATAATATTTATTAATTTTGGAGGAAAAAAGAAAAAAACTACTTTTTGTGTTCGTATTTTCGACATATCTCCCTGTGTTTTTACTCAAATTTCGATCAGGAGAGCTCGTTGGATGCGGAATTCAATGCCGCATCCAACGAATACCCACATTGCATACTTTTTATGGACCCCTCTACCCCAAAAATAAGAAATACCTGAAAAATGTGATGATGATGTCATCATCACGTTTTTTCAGGTATTTCTTATTTTTGGGGTAGCGGGGTTTCGTCAAAAGTATGCATTGTGGGAATTCGTTGGATGCGGCATCAAATTCCGCATCCAACAAGCTCTCCCGATTGAAATTTGAGTAAAAACACAGGGAGATATGTCAAAAATACGAACAAAAAAAGTAGTTTTTTATGACAAATATGGCAATTCAACCATTGTGGTTGACTCATTTTATTGAAATTCTATTGGTTCTTGAATTCCAACTCACAAGAACTTATTATTGGCACGTTTTCTTATAAGGCCCATTTTAGACCCCAAATTTCCTCTAATGATAGATATTATTTCATTATATGTCAAACTTTACTTAACTCATAATGCACGCCATTTGAATAAAAATGGCATCCAAAGTCATGGAATGGTCTAATTTTGTGTTTGTAGGGATAGTAGCAATCTGTCTCACAATTATTCCCTCCAAGAGCTTAAGAATGCAAGACAAGAGTTCAAATCAATCTAATTAGACTCATTTTTAATCAAGGAATTTTATTCCAATTCCAAATTCCTGATGTGGTCAAGAACTTTGCATGTCGATTTGCTCAAATGGTCAAATTTTTCCTTTAGGCAGTGACCTATAGGAATTGGATGCCCAGGTCACCAAAATTCACGCTAAATGCACAAATTTGATTGGATTTTGATAGAACTTCACACATGTATTCTTTAGACCATAAACACACCCATGTACTCAATTTTTCCTCAACTAAAGATTCATTAGGTAGCCTTACGTATGTCAAATTGATCTTTTTATATTTCCATCCTTATGAACCAAACATCATAAATTTCATGTGCATACAATATGTACCCACCATTGTCTTCTTGACCTTGTATTCTTGGTACACAAACTCTTCTTTCCCATGCTCTTGATGATCTTGTCTTAATTCCAACAACTTCCAATAAACTTCTATAGCCTTGTCCAATGCCTTCATGTTGGCATCAATCATTGTCTTTAGATTGACATCAACGCCAACAATATTCAGTAATTCCAACATGAATAATGTCCCTTGGTAATTAGTTATTCCTTATGTCTTTATATTGATTACATTTGTAAACGTTTGTGTCATTTTAATACTGTTTATATACATTAATATTACTTGATTTTTTGTAATTATAAAGGAATGACCCCTAAGGGAACTTCCCATGGAGGAAGAAGTGGTTGTACACGTTGTTCTGGAACGTGGAGTGAATATTGAAGATCAAGTTAATAATGATCCCGTGGAAGAAGACGATGATGCTAATAACATAGTTAAAGAGTATGGGACAAATAGATTAATCCAAGAGATATTTAATGTTGGAATGGATGATGATGACAACATTGATGGTGTTTTTTATATACCTATACTTGAGAAGGCAATCCATCCTCTTTATGAAGGCTCTGAAATAACTCTTCTCTCTGCTATGTTGTTGTTGGTGAACTTAAAGGTTATGAATGGTTTGTAAAAACTTGTGTCACACAGCGCCTAAGGTATGTAATATTCGTCACATTTAGTAAATGATGATAAAGGTAGTCTTATTTTCTCTCTTTTTTTTGGTAGTTCATCTATAAAATTTGGATGCAATATGTACGATTAATATTCTTTACATTAACCAGTACTAATTTTTTATGTTGTAGATTGTTAGGTGAAATTTTGTTACCATCGTCGAATATTTTACCTCGCACATATCGATATCAACATGCCATAATGAAAGATATTGGTATGGATTATCAAGTTATTCATGCATGTCTTGGTGATCATATTCTATATTATAAATAAAATGCATTGAAAGAAGAATTCCTAGAATGTCAAAAGAGTAGATATTGAATTGATAAAGTAACAAAAAAGTTCCTTACAAGGTTCTTCGTTATATTTGGTTGTTTATACTCATGTGTGTGTGTGTGTGTGTGTACTCAATTATGTCTTATAATTATGTCTGATATTTTATTTAACCATATATGTAGTAATTATGTATTGTATGTTCAATCCATTAGGTAAGTACCAAGTTAAAGATATTAATGTATATATTTAGCCTCTTATCGATGAGTTACTAGATTTATGGAGGGAAATCACTATGTATGATATCTCTAAACCATTAGATGATCCCAAAATGGAATTTGAATTCCATGCAATGCTTGTATGTATGATATCTCTAAACCATTAGATGATCCCAAAATGGAATTTGAATTCCATGCAATGCTTGTATGTATGATATCTCTAAACCATTAGATGATCCCAAAATGGAATTTGAATTCCATGCAATGCTTGTATGGATAATTCACGATTCCCTAGGGCTAACACATTATGTGGTATGTTATAATGTTACACTACATTTTAATATTGTTTAATTTTATGAAATTCATATCATGCATGTACTTTAAATAATCCCTTCATTACAGATACTTCAAATAGTTGATATAAAAATTCCTCCATCTCTTGTAGGTATTCAAATAAAGGGTAAATTTGCATGTCTAGTTTGTGGTCCTAGATGAAATCTCGTCATTCACAAAGTTTAAGAAAGGAAGTCTTTGATGAGTATAAGAACTTCCACTCTAAGAACCATAGGTATCAGGCAACCAAAACATATATTTTCAATGTCAAACTCGTGCATAAAGTATATCTCCCTCATGTCAAACTCGCATGCCAACTTTGTCTTGCAACATCCTATGAGCTTCTTAGAGCTATATTTGGGTATCAATTCATTTACATACCATACCAAAATAGGTAGATCAAATTTATCAAACAAACATTAAAGATTGATATCTACAAAAGTTTTGGTGAAGCCCAAACCTATCAAATACTCATCAATATTTGAGTATCAAACACTCAATGCCTACTTCAACTCATAAAGGGCCTTCCTCGTTATGCATACATGGGTCCCACCCACGCATATCAAATCCTCTTGACTGATTGATGTATATTTCTTCCACGGTTTGACTATCAATAAGCATTCTATATTCTTCCTACCTTTCTTAGTCAATGTTTAATTGCCATGCGCCCTCTTAATAGTTTGATCGATGTAATCTCCCAATTTCCTACTCAACCTATTTCTTTGTAGTTTTGTCAACATTTTCCCTTAAATAAATGGGCTTGTCGCTTAATTTCAAGTTTCCTTTCATCAAACAAATTTCAATGTGCCCTAATTATCAAACCACAAAAAGAGTCAAAGCAATATCCCTTACTGTATTCTCTTATGGGCATCCAACTAACATAGAATTTCAAACATATTACATCATAGGGTGTCTTTAGATTCATCACTATTAATTCCAAGGGTTGACTATTATTCATTGGAAAACATGTTCTACATTCACCTAATTTTAACTTTCAACTCCTTTTTTTCAGTACCCACAGGGGATTTGATGCCATGACCTTCCATTTACAACTTCTCATCTAAATTACTCATTACCAATTGCTCTAACCCTCGTGGGATAACTTTCAACTCCTTACGCAATCCAAGTAATCTTATTTCTTTGAAATGAGAAAGGATCAAGAGAGATCAACTCTTTCTCAATCTAACCTAACTTATATCACTCTTATCAACAAAATTCTTCCACTTCTTTGAGGCTTGATTAGGACAATGGATATTTCTCACATAAAATTGAATCTCCATACATATATTGGTCGTTATAACTCATATAGCCTTGTCTTCTTCCCATTGATGATAAACCTACATTGATCATCCTTCATATCTAGAACCATGGTCTTCTTGAACTACCAAAGTGCCTTGCTCTTCAATAATGTTTCCACATCAGGTGCCCACATGTTATAATTGTGTTCATTCAAAACTATAGGTTCTATCTTAGAATTTGTGGCTTGATCTATAGATTTAATAATAAAATCTTCAAATTGAAATCTCAAGTCAATATACCAAAAAAATATTACTCATTGGGAATTCATACAAACGATAACCTCCAAAAGACTTGTAGACAACAATCTAGGTGTAGCTTCGATACCATGTTGGAGAATTGAGGAATAAGATAAATCAAGGAACCATAAAATACAAGAAGAGATGCTATATAAAGGCATCGTTACAACACTTAAGCACAAGTAAACATATCTTAACATACAATAGGAAACACAAGGAACAAAAACAAATTCCATGATAGGTCGATCTACAAAACCATCTATATATAGCACCAAAGTGTAACTTACTCCCTTGAATCATGGAAGGAATGGTCCACTTTGAATAACCAATTCACATAATAAAATCCTTGAATTATGCCTCAACCTATGCACCAATAAATTACGTTGGTTGCACTAACCAACCAATTAAATCTCATAGTCCACTGTCAACTATTGACCAGTTTTCTCTAGAAGATCTAAAGGAGTGATGAACCTACTTAACCTAATTTTCCAACATGGCACAGTGCAATGTAGGCTTCGCCTTATCTATAACCCCCTCCAAACCCTAGTGCTTTTGCCTCACATTAATATGGCCCCACATTGTATGTGTCTTTGTGAAAGGGGGTGATGTTTATTAAGTATGAATGGAAACGATATTGGCATAGGGAACAAAGTTGTCATGAAATATTATA
Organism: Pseudotsuga menziesii; assembly: GCA_001517045.1. NCBI lineage: Eukaryota > Viridiplantae > Streptophyta > Pinopsida > Pinales > Pinaceae > Pseudotsuga > Pseudotsuga menziesii. The sequence goes on from LPNX010040526.1 coordinate 10,550, forward strand.
TAGACATTACAAACATTGATCCCTTTTGGGAATGACATGTAATAAGTGAAAGTCACATCCATATTAAAACCAAAATCACCATCATACAAACTCAATGGAAAGCAAAAGATCATTAACTATGTGTTGAACTTATTCACCACTTGGTCATTAAATTATATACAAGGGTGTTCGAAAAATAGGATTGTAGAACAATAGCATAAAACAAGATGCATAAATAAAATGCATCTAATGTTGCATTTTACTTATGTTCTCATTTTATTAACGTCTTTATCTTCCACAATGTTTCATCCATTCATGTGGAAGCTAAAGAAATAGAAGAGTCAGTATTATCAGTACATAAATACAATGTACCTACCATGTCTCCTTTTTTTATTACCATTGATTCTTTAATGACCTTCCACCACATTTCTCCAAACGTAGATAAACGATCACTATCTCCCAACTGCGTTGTTAAGATTAGATTTTTGTTCATAGTATGAATGTGCCTTACATATTTTAGCATCCATTTGTTTCCATTCTATAACTTTATCCATACCTTACCTATTCCAACAATTTTACATGGTTCATAATCACCCAATCAAACATGTCCAAAATCACCTTGAACATAATCATAAATATATTTTCTATGGGGTGTAGCATGACATGAAGCCCTTAAATCTACTAATCATTAATCACTAGTATTATCTAATTAAATAATCACAGCATATTGTAACATATCACTTGCTACATTTTCTCCCTATGTAGCCTCCTATTGTCCATCTTCTTTCTTCATTATAGATCTACAATCTTTCTTCATACGTTATTATTCCCACAGTTATAGCACTCTATCTTTCCCAATGTGAACTTGGATGTGCCCTTCCTAGAGTTCCCATTATTGCAAGGGCTCTTTCCTATCTCCCTTTGTCTTCCCCTACTCTCCATGGTCAACACATCACTTGATGTCTCACTTATATTGTTTTTCCTTCGCATTTCCTCGCTAAGAATAACACCAACAACGTCATCAAATTTCAGAGTGTTTAAACCAGAGACAAAGTTATTTACAGCCATGACCAAGTTGTTCCAACTTTCTGGCAATGAGCACAAGATTAGAAGATCCATAAACTCATCATCGAAGTTCACTCCTACAAAACTTAGTTGATTAGTAACCATATTAAATTCATTTAAATGCTCAACAACAGACCCACCTTCTAACGTCTTCATATTAAATAAATACTTCATTAGAAATACCTCGTTGGAAGCCGAAGGTTTTCCATATAGTTTACCCAATGCGTTCATCCGAAATCCTCCATTGTATTTTCTTTTGAAATATTGAAAGCGACCGACGAAACCATGCACAAATGTATTATTCCTAGTGTATTTCTATCAAGAACCTCCCATTATTCATCCTCCATAGTCGTCGGCTTACTTGCTTTTCCACCCAATGGTAGGAAGATATCCTTCTGAGATAAATACTACTCCATTTGCATCTTCCATAACTAGTAGTTTTGGCCGTTAAATTTCTCAATCCTAAACTTTCCTTATTCTGTCATTGCTCCCACTCGAACCAAGAACCCTTCTTTTATGTGAGTTAATGTGGAAAATATGATTTTGGCTCTGATACCAATTGTTAGAAAAACAAGATTGCACAAAAATAGCATAAAACAAGATGCAGAAATAAAACGCATAAACACAATACAAGAGAGACACCAATATACGTGATTCAACCCATATGGGCTACGTTCGCACATAAATGGTCAATCATTTCTATTATACAGTCCAACAAAATGAAATGATACAACTTGCAACACATTCGCTACAACTTCCTCTTCGCTCTTTCACAGTCTCGTATGTCACAGTACTACACAGCCGCAATACAATTCCGCATACATTAAGAGGGTTTCCTTCTAGGGATAAAATCTCTAACATAACTTCTACCGTCAAATCTGATATCTAATGAACGATTCAAATTGACTATGAAATTACAACATTTTACAAGGCAATTTTCGCCACATTTTAATGGTAGAAAAAATTAATTTGGGGGATTCACCCCCAGACCCACGTGGGGGGGGGTGATGCCCCCCAGCTGGGAGGTGTGTAAAGTCCACCTGCAAAACATATAAAGGTGGGGCACAAATACTACTGAATAACAAGATCTCTGATAATTAGGCTCCATAAACAACAAAGGGTTCAAAGAGTTAATCAACTAAGGTAAGTGGGCATGTTTGATAAATCATTGAGGTAAGTTAGTTCATAAGTGTGACTAAATGAATGCATAGTGACATTTAAGGACAAAACAAATAAGGTCCTTCAACTAATGATAAAATTAGATAGCCACAAACATTTAAGGTTATGCCTAAAAACTTAATTGTTGAACCTCACAACTCCTAATCATTTAACCCTTAACAATAACCTTCAATCATCCACCTTTAAAACTTAGACCTTAAACAAAACCAATATACCATTTACCCAAAACTCCCATTGATAATTCTACAAATTGAGATGTTTGGATTTGCATTATATCTTCTTTAATAATTCTTGCCATATATGTTAACACTTGATTTCCATGAGCATTTTGTAGTTATTATGGAAAATACATCTATAAACCCTTTACCCAAAACTCACATCGATAGCGCTATAAATTTAGATCCTTGGACTAAATTTTACATGTGCATGCATTGAAGGTGATAGTATCTATAAAAAGGCCTTGTCTCTTTTCATTTGCATTATATCTTTTAGTAACTCTTGTTCCATAAACATTTTGTAGTTATTATGGAAAATGAATTTGTAAACCTTTAGCCAAAACTCACATTAATAACACTACATATTTAGATGTTTAGACTAAATTTTACATGTGCATGAGTTGAAGATGATAGATCTTTCAAAATGACTTGCGTCTTTTCGTTTGCATTATGTCTTTTTTAGTAACTTTTGTTTCCATAACATTTTGTAATTATTATAGAAAATACATCATAAACCCTTCACCCAAAATTCACATTAATAATGTTATAAATTTAGATATTTGTACTCAATTTTATATGTGCATAAGTTGAAGGTGATAATGTTTATAAAAATGAATTATCTCTTTTGATTGGCATTATAACTTCTTTAGTAATTCTGGTCATATATGGAAACACTTGGTTTTGAAGAGCATTTTGTACTTATTATGGAAAATTATGGAAAATACATCCATTGAGCTTGATAATGGATGGAATGGTTTTATCTCTAATTAATCATAATAAATATTAAAATGGTCAATATGAAAATCTTATTGAAAAGAAGCTTGTTAATGGATGGAATGGTTTTAGCTTTAATTAATCATAATAAATATTAAAATGGTTAACATGAAAATCTTATCGAAAGGAAGGATGAAGATGGTGATGAAGATAAGATGGTGATAAGCATCATGATGAAGATGAAAACTGCAAATATGGTTTTAGCTCTTGATATTTATATTTTTTTAACGTTTTTGTATTTGTAAATAAGTAAGCTTTTATGATTTTAGATTATAATATTATTTAAATTATCATTATTATTCATTATGTAATTTTATATAATTGATTATTTCATTATTTTGTAAACATTACTTTAGGAAATATATTTATACTTCTATTTTTATGTTTTCATTATTTATTAATTTTATTAATTAATCAAATTTTAATTATGTTTTTTTCATATTTTTAGTTATATGGTGTTTTTATTATTTTTATTTTGTTAATACAAATATTATTAAAATTATAATCTAGGTGGTGAATTCAATCAGTTGCCACCAATTTTACTATATATATTTGATTCTTTATGCGCCAACAAGTGCTAATTTCAAATATCCCTAAATGAGATACACACAAGGTTACTAAATATGAAATATGCCCAAAAATATGAAGAAGAATATTATATATATATATATATATATATAGGAAACGCCCTGAAGGGTTTTCTTGAAGCGAGCATGTCCTTTATAGAGACAGGAAACTTGGCGATGGCGTGGATCTTAGTAAACATAGATCTTCGGGAGGGGCTACCTAAAAATTTAGTCATTTCAACCAGTGGTAAATTCCATTCCCAAAAATTGGATTATGGGGGCGTGCCCTTTCGATGTCAGCGTTGCCACCATTATGGTCACACTGCAAAGAAGTGTAAACTGCCTTTCATCCCTAGAAGGGGTCAACCTAACTTGGAGGGAACAAAGAAGAGGTTGGCTCAAGGGTCAGCTGATGGTGGTGAGGGCCCAGTATCGAAATTGTGCAGGTTATCTAAAGGAAAGCAGGTGCATAAGAGCAATGATGAAGAAAATGCAAGGGATTCCTCTACATGAACAAATGCCTTGTGGTCGTCAATGGGAACTAATGACTCGGACTCGGACTCCTCTAATGCTTCGAAGCAGTCCTTGGGGGGTGGGAAATCGGTTCCTATTCAACCTCAATTATCGTCTTTTTCTCTTAGTAAGTCACTTCATACTCTTTTGCATTTGACTCTGTAGTTCCCACCTTTCAATTTTGCAAACTATGCTTGGTCTAGGTCTCAAAAGGGCATTTTCTCTTCATCAAGTATGGAATTGTCTCAGACAAGAGTGGGATTTAGAACAAAATTTGCCCCCCTTCCATCCCTAAGTCAAAAGTTGATCCAGTTCTTGTATCCATGGATTCAAAATTGTTGGGACTCTAGGGTGGATGCTTTCCCCTATAATCTTAGATCAAGGAAAAGCCTTCAAATTTTTTATTTTGAAAAAGGTGGGGGGGGGGGGGGGGGCTAAGGCAATCGAATGAATAGATGAGTCTCAAGAAGGGCAAGGGAACNAAGCATGATGTGGATGCATGAATCCTCAATTGATCGAGCACTTAGACCATTGTCAACGCATGTGAGGATTCCCAAATGAAAATAATGTCCTCAATTGTTGGGAGTTGGTGAACTCGTCTAAAAAAATGTCACTAAAAAGGTTGGTTACATATTTTAAGCTAATTATTATGTTCCTTAGGGAAACACTAGGTGAAGGGTAGGATGTATCCTCTTTGTTAAAACCCACTCTTAGAGGGTGGTCTTTTACAACAATCAATGCATGTGGTAGACCAAGGATCTTGCAATTGGTTGGTATCCTAGACTCATAAAGGTTTTAAACTATTAGGGAGTGTAGATTGGTCTAGGTATGGAAGTTCAATTGAAATAATTAGAGTGCTCGTTGACATTCCTCAATTTATAAGGACCCTATATGGATAGGGTGCCCTTTTGGGACAGACTCTCAAAAAATTCCATGTTGAGAAAGGAAAACCTTATCATCGAAGGTAATTTGAATCTCACCTTAAGTGCAGCATAAGTGTGGGGTCCAAAAGCGACCTCGAACCCTCAGATGGATTTCTTTCAGGAAAAATTCAAGGGGCTCCACTTGGTCGATCTTGAACTTATAAAGTTGAAACCAACCTGGAGAAATAAGAGAGTTGGGGAGAACTACATTGTTAAGCGACTGGAGCATTTTTTGGTGACATAGGCTGATGTTGAAGGTTATTTGTTAATAACGCAATGGATAGGCTCCGAGGGAGAATTGGGTCACTTTCCAATCATTCTGGAAATTCAAAATAGGGGTTTCAAACCAGCGAGCCCATTCAAATTCAACTCCTCCTAGTTTACGGATGAAGAATTTATTGGAATTGTTCAGGAATCTTAGACCCATCTAGATCTAGACCAAGAAGAGACTACAACAAAACAATTTGGAAACAATCTTAAAGAAAAGGAAGATCAAGTGGGCTTGCCAAAAAAGGGAACAGGATGACATTGATCTCAAAGAGGTGGAGGAGACCCTAAATCTTATCTATGAATCAGAGGGTGTTGGATATTTAACTCAACAATCAAAATACGCATGATTACACCAATTGGAAGGTAGAAAGAAAAAGATCTTAACAAACAAAGAGAAAACTTGGATACTTGAGAGTCGGGTGGTTTGGTTGGCTAATGGTGATGAGAATGCAAAGGTCTCTGACTCTCTGACACTATGTGGGTCCTTAAGGATAATTAAGGAAGACATGTCTAGTCCTTTGAAGGTTTGGCTTAGATGGGTAAGGATCACTTCAAAAATTTGTTTAAAGGTGCAACAAGATCATCCTTAGCAAAAATAGTTCAGATTTCCCAATACTTTCCAAGTTTCGCCTCTGAAGAAGGTAATCATTATTTGGTGGTTGAAATAATAAAGGAGGAACTCAACGAACTTTTGGTTAGCTTTCAAGAAGACAAGAGCCCAAGACCTCATGGGCTCCCTGTGGAAATTTTCCTACAACTATTTGAGATTGTGGGATCTAATCTGCTCACGATGGTAGAGGAATCTAGGCCGCTAGGAAGGATGCATGCACCATTCAAGACCACCTTTATTGCCTTGATTACAAAAATTGACAACCCCCATTCCTTTGATGAGTTATGGCCCATCTCATTATGCAATGGGATCTACAAAGTAATGGAAAAGGTTATTTCCAGGCGAATTAAGGTAATCCTTTAGAGAACTATTTTTTATGAACAGTTTGAATTCTTTGAAGGAGGTCAAATTCATGAAGTTATTGGTGTTGCCCAAGAAGGCCTTCACAACCTCAAAACGAAATCTCTCAAAGGAGTTGTGTTAAAGATAGATCTATCCAAATCCTATGATCATGTGAGCCAGCTTTATATCCGGATGTTGATGACTCACTTGGGTTTTGAAGTCCCCTTCATCAACTAGGTAATGGGATGTATCATGTCAATCTCATTTGTGGTTCTAATCAATGGGTCGACCTCCCCATTTTTTTCAGCTAAAAGAGGCCTAAGGCAAGGATGCATGCCATCTCCCCTTCTTTTCTTGTTGGTGGTCGAGGGACTAAGCAAGGCGTTGGGGGGCGCAAAAAAGTATGGCACTTTCAATGGAATCTCAATTTCAAAAATGAAAACATCACACATCTACGTTTTGTAGATGATATATTGATATTTTCTAATGGTAAGAAACGAGATTTTGACCAATTAAAAAACATTTTCTCTTTTCAGTACAGTATCAAGCATGCAAATCAATTTCGAAAAATCCATTGTTACCTTTTTAAATTTTGAAGGAAAAGGAGAGGTGTTATGTCGTTCAATGCTTTCCCGTTGCTGTTAAAGAAATGGATGAAGGCCCGAAGTATCTTGGCTTTATGCTTAAGCCAAATAAATATGGTAAAGTTGATTGGCAATGGCTGATAGCTAGAATGCATAAATGTATTCAATTGAGTCATAGATGTTTGTCATGTGCAGATCGGCTAGTATAGGTAAAATCAATATTAGAAGCAATTCCAATATATTCAATGATGTTGGCTTGGTTTCCAAGGAGAATTTTGGAAAAGGTGAGAAAAAACTCTTTCAAGTTTCTTTGGAGAGGAGCGAGTGATCATTTTGTATTTCCTTGGGTAAGATGGGAGCATATTGCTTGCCCAAAGCTTCTAGGAATATGGGGCTTAAAAAACATCTATATGTTTTTAAAAGCCTTAGCAGCAAAAGCGGTGTGGAGATTGGTCTCATCTCAAAATATGTGGACATAGGTTATAGTGTAGAAATACATAGTACCCAATTTAGTGGATGACTAGATTAGGAATCCAGTGAAACATAAAAAGAACTCCTCCATTATCTAGAAAGCTATGATCCATGCTTTTCCGGTTATTGGAAACAACCTAATGTGGCAAATAGGCAATGGACAAAGGGTTCAAGTCAGCTTGGACCCTTGGTCAAGGTGTGGGGTCATCATATTTTGTTGAACAAGAATTTAATTTGCCGTCAAGAGAAGGATTGAACTATCCTTAGTTGGATCACGGATCCCCGTTCAACTTCCATTTGGTCACAAGGGTGGAAATATGCAGAGGACTTGGGCATTTCGAATGAGGATGCAGTGATCTAAGAAGACTATATTAAAGCATTAAAATATTTGCATAACTGATAGATGGATCGTGAAAATGAATTGGCATGGAGTTCAAGTTCGAAAGGGAACTATACTCCAAAGATTGATTATAGTCAGCTCAATTTAGAAGTGGATCAAAAGGAGCCGGAGTGGTGGTGGAAGCCATTATGGAAACTAAAATGTCTAGCAAAATCCAAACCTTTTCATGTGGCGTGCAATGGATAATAAAATTCCTACCTGGGACAATATCCTAAAAAGAAGAAAAGAGGGACCTAGCTAGTGTGTTCTTCAAAAAATGATGCAAAATCGATAGGTCATTTGTTCATATCTTGCCCTTTTATAAAACAAGTCTGAAGGGAGGCTTTGGCTCTGCTGCAAGTCAATCTCAAGTGGTTGAGGAACACAATGGAACACTCGTTAAAGGAGTGGTCCTCGAACCCAATGCATCATCCTTATAAAGAACGGCCAGCAATACTCAGGCTACTGCAAAGCATTTAATGCAATTGCAACAGGCATGCCAACCCTTGGATTAAAACTATTTAAGATCCAAGGGTTGACATGCCTGCTGCAATCGCATTAAATGCTCTGCAGCAGGCTAAGTATTGATGACCACAAAGAACTACCACTCATAATAACATAGGGAGAGTGGTTGGCTCGCAAACTCAACTATCGTTAAAGAAAATGAGTCATCTCCCAAAATCGTGGCTTCAAAGGGGACAAACATTCTATGGTTTTCCCAGAAGAAATAGGGGACTAACATTTTGAAAAATATTTGTATCTATTTAGTTACAATGTGATGTCCTATGCATTAATATATGGCCCAAGCGATTGGTTTTCCATTGTTTGGAGACCTCTTTTTAGAAAGCTTTCTATATTGTAGTAATCAATGACACTTTTGTTGTCATCTATAGGATAGATCTTAGTCCCTTGATCTAGCAAGATACATACCACAAGCATGTTTATGAAGAATGTAATTTTGTTTTCTTCTATGATAATAAGGTTATACTTTTTTTCTGAAAAAAAAATAAGAAAATTCATCAACGATATAATTAACAAATTAATTATATATTTCAATGAATTAAATATTAATTATTTTATATATCTTGACCGCAAATAAAGATTCATAATTTTTATATATTTTGGCCACAAATAAAGATTCATCATTTTTAGTAAATAAAATTATTTAAAATTAAACATAAATATATGGACGTTGAAGATTTCCTATTCCCATTTGTTAGACTTCTCATTCCCTTCTTTTTTGCTTCAATTGATTATGTTATAATCTAATTGAAACCCGTTGAATGACCCTAAAATGTAATTGAAGTTGAAGATAATGAACCCTCGCAATTTGTTATATTACATGTAATTAAGCCCACACATAGAGCATTAACATGCACACAATTGATATTAAAAATTGCGACATGAACACAATCGATACCAAAGATCTCATGTTAACATAGATACAATTGAGGCCTCTTACAAGGCATTATACTAAAATTGATGTTGTTGAAGATATTAAATTGGATATGAATGAAAATACAAATTTGGATATTAGGTCAATTTGGTTTAGCTTGAGTTGTGGAATGGAGTGTTATCCTCCCCACTAAGTGACATGTTGAGCTCATAGTGAGTATATTTTTGTAACAACTTTGAACCCTCTTGTTGATTGACCTTGTGCCATGAAGAATCTAGGATTTACACTGTGTACCATGCTCAAAATGAGGGGAAGAGCTTGGGGGGTTTGTCTTGAGATATTTACCTAGAAAAAAAAAACAAATTTGAATGTTAATGCTAATATAATGGAGATGCTAATTTGGACTGTAATATAGATGTAAAAGTGGATGAGAATGAGGAATCAACAACTCTTAAGAATTAGTCTAATTGATAGATTATTTTGTGTGGAAGTTCATGAAGGTCTCGATATCAAATCACATTGAGTGCCTCAATGTTACCAACCAATAATACGGTCAATGATTACCATTGCCCTCCATCCAAAAGATCGAGTAGATAGGAAAATTCATAGTGCTTGACAAGGTACCAACATCCTCACTTAGAGTGCTTAATACACAGGTGAGAAAGGGACTAAATTTCTTTGAAAAAAATATAATGTGAAATCAACCTTGGATTTTATTATCAAAGCAAATCTGCAGATTAATAAGGATACTAACTTGGATGGAATCATGGGTGTTGATAAGATTGTTACAGCAACCAATTATCACAATCAAATAGTGGGGGGGAATTAGCATAACAATAATAAGGATTTTGGTTCTAATACTTCTGCAATAAAAGATTTGGTGGGAGTGTTCTTTTGGACCCATTCCATTTACTTTTTTATCAACGTTTCAGACCAATTGAATGTGGTTCATCATCTGATATTGACATAAGGATCACGATGATGATTAAGATCATACTTGCAAGATTCAATCATATTGGGAGTTCATGTACATAAATTATTCTGAATTCAAAATTCGGCAAATATTCATCAAAATATGGTATAGTACGGTAATGTTGATTAAATGCTTAATTATATTTACATTTTTTCTATTTTAAAGATTCACTAAATGTTACTATTAAAATTTACTTGTTGATGGTTAACGTCCACTAAGACCAAACTTTGATCCATCGGACCTAGAGGGACGAATTAATTAATTTGTTTTAAAATTATATTCCTATGCTCAAAGAGCTTGGTGAGAAGCGTCTCGAGCTCGCTATAATTTTGACAAGTTAACAAGCTATGAAGGTCAGTATTGCAACAAAGATTATGAAACTGAGATCTAATGTGGGTGTACGCAAGGCACTCTAAGAGGAAGTGATTTTCATCTTCAATGTTCCTATTCTCATAGAGACGACAGATCCTTTCCACCCCATGGCGTTTTAGGAACTGTCCAACGACCTGTTTCACTATGGAGCTCATGGGAGTTCGTTCTTATCTTAGCTATATTAATTTTTTCCTTTGAACTTGTTAAAACAGAGAGATACTTTTGATCTTCTAGAGTATGGTTGATGACCTCCTTATAATATCTTAATTTTCTTTTAGCCTCTAAATCTTTCTCACAACACAATTTCTCTTTAAACTTAGAAGTAACAATATTTTTAATGTTATTAATATTTTGCAATGCAACATTTTCGTCAATCTCCCAATGATTTAACCAAGCCTTGGTATCTTTATACCAACCTCGCTTGAGCCTTAGGTGGTTTTGGCTGGAATTAAAAGCTAGCTTAAGAAGTCTATGGTCTCCCATGTTATTGATTTTGTGTTTGTACAACAAGAGCCTAGACATAGCTAGGCTCTCGATAGGGGAAAGACCCACTTCTATAAGAAAAATATGATACGATGTATTGCTTTTAATGTTTAGGTCATACGTTATAAAGCGCTTTTGAATTTGCTCAATCTTTCTCTAGGATTCCCAAGAGATGCTGCAGCCCCAAACCTCACAACCATACAAGATGACAGGAGTGACTAAAGTTTCAAAGAGGAGCTTCTTTTAATCCCACATCACAAGTTTTGCTACTTTACAATTATTTTCAAGGCCAAAATAAGCTTTCCATCCTCCATTAATCATTTTATTAATGCTATAGTTCCAGTTGAGCTTGTGATGAATATCAATTCCTAGGTACTTGTAAGAAGACACTTCCTGCAAGTTGTTATTGTCAATTAGCGTAAGTGTCCTTCTTGGATTTGATAATCATAACTTTTGTTTTGTTAGTGTTGACAGTCATACCCATGTTAGAGCAGAAATTTTTAAGAAGTTGTAGTTGCTTCTCAAGATCAGATTGACCCCTAGCCAAAAGAACAATATCATCAGCATAGAGAAGAAGGATGATGACTATTCCAGCCAAGAACATGTCAGCACAACCTGCTTCTTCTAAACAACCTTCCAGCTTATCAATGTAAATGCCAAATAAGGTAGGGGAAAGGGGGCAACCTTGTTTAACTCCGATATTACACTTAATATCTCTCGACCACCCCTCGTTGCTTTTAAACTTGGCAATTACATTCTCGTATAACCTTATTGCAACAGCTCTCAACTCGAAAGGAACCTTTAGCTCTTCTAATCTATTCCATAGGTTATTTCTAGGTACTTTATCGAAAGCCTTTCTAAAGTCCACAAAGCAACAAAAGAGATTGGATTTATCATAACAACATTCCTCCACAATGATTTTAAGGGTAACGAGGTGGTCCGTTGTTGAGTAGTGTCTTCTAAAACTCGCTTGGCCTTTATCCCGCTTACCCTCAATTTCAAGCCATGTGCTGATCTTCTTTTCCAAAATAATACCATATAACTTGGATAAAAAGGGGGCTAATCATAATTGTTCGATAATTAGAGGTGTTATGTGTATCCCCACTTTTAAAAATAGGGATAATGAGGCTCTGAGTCCAAGGTTTAGGGAAACCTTGCTTAACTGCTTGATTGAAAAGTTTGTGAATGTGAGGGATGAAGACAAGACCTCCAATTTTTAAGATTTCAGCCGGGTAACCTTCAATGTCTTTAGCTTTTCCATTTGCCAGACGCTTAACCCCAAAATCTATGTCTTCTAAAGAGAAAACTTCTACCGTTGTGAGCAGGGTTTTAAAGTTGTCAATGACATTCGAGGATTCATAAAGCTTTTTAAGATGGGAATTCCAATGGTGTAAAGTAATTCTATTATTATCTTTAGTTTTTCTAGTTAGAATCTGCCTCCAGAATTTCTTAAGAGCCACCTTAAAGAGGTGTGAGAGATTTTCTTGTCTCTTATGAATATATTGCATTTTTTTTCTTTTAGTTAGGACTTTGTATCTTTTTATCTTGTCAATTTTAAGAGACTCATCAAGCGCTTCTTTAATTTATTTTCTCGCATTTTTACAATCTTTATCATACCAAGGGTTGGTTTTTATATTTCTTTTAATACTTGAGACTTCGATTGGGAACTTGTTAATAGAATGTGAGAGGGTTGTAGTAAAATTATGATAGAGGTCTTTTATGTTGTCTATATTTGATAAATGGAGCAAATTAATTTTTAAAACATTTAGAAAAAGATCAGTTTTATTTCTATCAAAGATCAAGTTCTTTTGGCTATAAGGATTATCTTCTATAGGATCTTTATGCATGACAAAATTGAGAGTTACGCTTAAAGGTCTATGATCTGAGTCAAGCTCGTGGTCCTTTAAGATGTCAAAATTTATTATTTCATTGTATAAAGGGATATCAGAAATAACATAGTCTACCACGCTACTACCAAGCCCATGGATACAAGTCATCTGGCTAGAATTAGACCACTTCTTTAGACCGTTGCAAATTATGAGATCTTGAGCACTACATAGCTTGACTAACTCAAACCCAAACAAATTTTCCCCTAGATCTTCAGAGCTTCTATTGTACCTACTAGCTAGAGTAAGGTCTTCATCTAACAAAAGAGGATTAGGGTTGGAATAATTGCTTAGAAGAATAGCTTGGTTGCTTGGAGTACGAGCATTAAAATCACCCATTAAGAGGATATTACCTTCATTCCTTAGGCTAGAAATATCATTCTCTAAGCCATGGTAAGGACAATTTTTATCTAAATTGTTTTTCTTATAAGTTAGAATTAATAGGGGCAAAATAACAGATTGCTATGTACATTTTTTTATCATTAATGTCAGTAATCTCTATCCAAATATACTAGTTGTAAGGGTCAGTTTTATAAAGCCTAGCATGGGGGGTGATGTTCTTCCTAATGTAACAAGCTATACCCCCAATGCCTCTACGATATGATTGTTTGTTCCATATTGACCAAAGTACAAAGCCATCTATGTTAGGGACCTTAGATTCTTCGTGCTCCCAAGTTTCAACTAACAAAATAATATCAACTTCATTCGAGATCCAACTTAGCTTGGGGCCTTTGTTCCAAGGGAAGCCTCGACAATTCCAAGAAATAATCCAAAGCATGTTGAACTGCTATTTATTACTATCTTTTTGGTTTCTATCTCTAATAACAGCTTTTCTATTTCTGATTATTGCCCATTTTCCTTCCTTCCTAGTTTCTTTTACCTTTTGAACCTCCTTTCTTAATTCTGCTTGATCTTCTGGAATGAGATCTTCATTTATAAATATTCTGATACCTTTTAGACTTGAGGTTTTACTAAGTATGTCATATTTATGGTCAATAGAGCTCACCTTTATCCGGATCAACCTTCCTTTATTCTCAGTTAATTTCACCAACCATGTTGCTTCTATGAGACATGTTGTTTCAATTTGTAATCTATTATGTAATTCTGTTTGAGCTATGGCTAATGTATCCTCGTCTACCTCCTCTTTCAAACCGAAGATTATAAGGTTCAAGGCCCTTTTGTTACGCTCATGGTCTAATTCTATCAATTTTTTCATTTCTTCTTTAATGGGTTTGATGTCTAATTTACCTGCCACACTATTTATGGTGAGATTGTTATTAACTTTTGCTTCTAGTTCTTTAATCATTTCTTTCATTTTAAGACTTTCTAAGGTCTTAGCGTCTCTTTGTTGGGATGTTTGGTTCTTATCTTGGCTTTGTTTTTCAATTACATGTAATCTAATCTCCATTATCACCATTTTATTCTCCAGTAGTTTTATTTTATTTTATATTTGTTTTTGGATCTTGTCTTCAAGACATGTAAATTTATTTTTCAGCATGGCTTCTAATTCTATTTGTAACTTAACTTCTATTTCTTCTCTACACTTCTCTAAAGACTATATATACTCATAAAGACTATTTAGAGTAATTGTGCTAGGTCTACCTTTGACGATCTTTGGTAGATGCAGTGAATTATTCATGCTTCTGAAACAAAAAGAAATATATATGAAAAAAAAAATAAGAAATGTTTGCACTTGAGACAACCATTCTAGACGCCTTCCATCCCTTAGCTCCTCCGATAAAAGTCACGGGAGTTCAACAGAGCTTGGCACCATAGTTCTAATAATGTGCACCGTATAGATATGTATCACCTGGACTAAGCACCGCAGTTCCGAATAAAAATATATCACTAACCGAACAGAATGCAAACGAGTGCCCTAGCTTTGCTGCCGTACCGATATCGCTTGTATCCTTCATATTTCGGAGTTTAGAGATTGCAGAGATCGCTAAACCCTTCAGAGATCGCCAAACCCTTCAAAGATTACAGTTTCAAGAAATCTCAAAGATCAGTTTCAAGAGTCGTAGAGATCGCTAAGCCCTTGAGAACACAGTTTCAAAGACCGCAGTTTATAAATGCTTCAGATCGCAGAAATCACTAAACCTTTGATATTGTAGTTTTCGAGATCGCTATCAAAGATCGCTAAAGGTCTTCGAAGATCCAGAGATCTGTTGATGAAATTGTCATTGATGCCAACATGGTATTGATGTCTTTGATGCCACCATTTTGCTGAAGATATTGAAGACCCAGCTAAACCCAGCTAATGATGCAGAAGACCCTAGAGATGGTCTTGAAGCCTTGGAGCATAAGGCAATATCAGGCTCTTCTGTAGTGAAAGGTTTGGTTGCTGTGGGTTTACTTGTCTTCAAGGGTATATACAATACAGGGAAGGAAGTTACAAAAATCAAAACAAAGATTCAGAATGGAAAAGATAAATACCAATTTTTCCCTCTATTAGCACAAGCAGCTTCACTGGAGGACATGGTTAACAGTTGGGCATGTGCCACAAAGAGCTTGGAAACCAACTCATGCATTCCTGTAGTAGATCCTTCACCATGTGCAAAGGAAATGTCAGTCTGATTGGCCATGGAAAAATGAATGTTCAAGCATCTGCTAATGCTTTCCCAGCGTCTTATTTGAATAACAAAAAGGTTATTCTCAGCAACTCTTCAAGCCCAAATGTTTTCAATCCTTTATGTCGACTCAAGATCTATTTATTAAAATTTCTTTTTGGAGGTCGGCTCAATGAAAATTATATGAAGTCGGCCCCAATTTTTTTAAAGAAAAATAATGGTAGGTCGGCCCCAAAAATTTTGTGAAAATTAGTATAAATACTCCTTCAAGCATTCATTTTGGCAAGGAGAAATTCGCTGAGCTCTGAGGAAATTTCGGGGGTTACTGAGGCAGATTTTCGTAGGTACAGAGAGGCAGAATTTTGACAGTAATTTTTTTTGTTTTTTTTTCATGGGCAACTAAGGAAATTTTTGGAGCAGCAGTATCTTTTGTTTTCCTTTGGTATTTTAAGGCAGTTTTGCAACAGCAGAAAGAAGGTTTCTTTAGTTGATGAAGTTTTGCATACAAACAGACCCAAGTTATGCAGACTGAGGCCAAGTTGTAACCAGATTTTTTATTATTTGTTTTGATGGCTAACTGAGGAGCAAACCCAAGTTTTGGACAGCAGCAAGAGGGATCTCAGCTAAAGGAGCAGTGAACGAACTTTTGGAGATGGAAAATAATAAATGCATGAGACTGAAGGTATGCTGATTTGTCCTCCGTGATTACAGCTTCAATATGCGTTGATTGTGTTGACTATAGGCAGCAGTGAATCAAAGTAAGATGAACTGAGTTAACTCAGAAATTGAGATAGTGGAGAAGCAACCCTATTGGGCCTGTCTAATATTACCCAAGCCCAGCTAGGGCATACCACAACTCAGCTAGGGTTTACACCAGCAACTTGGTAATCTCTTTAGCTGAATATTGGGCAACTGGGTATCCATCCACTCCATACCCCCTGTAACATACAGTAGAGGTGCTTCTCCTTATATATATGCTGGGATATTCATAAGAACTGGAACTGTAGCAGCAAACAGCAGTGTGTGTTTCCAGGAAGCCATGCCATTTGTACACCCAGCTATATGGCTATTCTGAAGCAGAAAGAAGTTAAAGCACAAGAGAGTAGATGGCGTTGAATTATATTCTATATCTAGCAGTTAGCATTATTCTTTCTTCATAGTAGAACCTAAGTATTTAACTCAGATCTGCAAACAGTATGGTGTAGAAATAATATGGTTTTCATGTTATTTTGGGCTTGTAGCTTTGGGATATGGCTCTTCATGGTTTACTTGCTTGTAGTTTTGGAATGTGATTTTGGCATAAACTGATTTTGAGGAAGTCACATGATGATGGTTTCTTAACACTTTATTGGCAGCTGGGTATCTTAACACTTTATTGGCAGCGAACAATATTTGTATGTTGAAGGGATAAGGAAATCAATTTACTTGGTGGACTAGATTGAATATTGGTTCTGAAATGTTCTGTGCTATGCATCTAGAGGAATTTCATTTGCATCTGTTAAAGATTGGTAGAGTGCTGTACGGAGGGCTGTGTGTGTGTCTTTGAAATTGCAGGTAAAAGTCAAGACAATAAAGGAATGAAGCTCGGGCCTTTAAAGGTCTGCAATTTGATGTATTGTGGGTGGATATGCAACTGAGAGTGCAAAGCATGAAAGGCACAAGAAGGATGCATTCAAATGATAAATGATTGAGTCAGAGCATTGGTTAAAGCCACCACAGAAGCAGTTTATTGGGTGTTGTCTACAGATCTACTCTACACGCAGAGATTAAGGAAACACAGGTGTTCTTCAAGACTGGAAACTTGATCCTCTCCTGTTTAAGGTACTAGAAACTCTTATTCTGTTTTAGAAGGTACTGGAAAGAGAATTGTAAATTCTGGAAAATTGATTGAGAATATTGAGACTATTTGGAATATCCTTTGAAATAGACAAATTACTGAAATATTCATAGTGAAGACTCTGTCCATGAACAACTAAATGTGCCTATAGGAGGATTCACTGAAGTACTAATTTTTTGACATGATCACTTCACTTCAAAGTGTGAAGATTGCATCTTGCTTATGTTGATTTTGAAGACAACTATTGATATATTGTGAATACTGTCCTAGCGGTTGAAAGTGTTAACAGTCTGTTAGCAATTTTGAAAGGATGACAGCTTGATGAGTGTGACAGCCTTGGCATGTCAGTGGCAGTAATGTGTTATGACAGTAACTAGTGACATACTGTGATAACCTTAAGAGACAGGTGCTTAGAGCAGAATCCTTGAAGTCTGAATATGAGCAGAAAAGGCACCTTGACATATTGGCATGAGCAGTGTATAAGCAGACTCTTTGGATGACTTGACTGATAACAGCAGTAGTGAATGTGTTCTCTCAGAAGACATGTTGACATCTTGAACAGCAGTGATGAGGAGGTGACAAGTTAATGGCAGCAGCAATTCATAGAACAGATCTTGATGATTCAGCAGTGTATTGGTGGCAGCAGCAGTTCATAAAACAGATTGATGATTGAGAAACATTGGTATTTTGGCATGGCAGTACAGACACATACAGGTTGATGAACAGATTGATATGATGTGTATGTACAGCAGTAAGAAAGGATGTTTGTATGATGCTGGCAGCAATGTGATGCGACAGTGATGACATGGACAGAAAGATGATGTTGATGTGACAATATGCTTTAACTGTAAAAGCAAGCTTGTCTTGCTTCTGAGGTTAGGATACCTCAAACCCTTCTTAGCAGGGTCTAAGAAAACCAGGCAAGGTCCTGGATCCAGAGTGGGTGCTCTATGTATCAGTAGGTGCTAATTTCGCCTAACGGTTGTAGCCGAACCCAAATAATATAAAAAGATTACAAATTTATATAGTGTGGGGTTCTTCTGTGTTATGGTGTTTTATGAATGAAATGCTTATGTTATGTAAATGATGTTTTTGAAATAATTATGTATTGGATTGATGAATTGGTAGCTAACCGTGATAAATTGACAAAAGGTTTATAAATTGGCTTCACACTGATTCACCCCCCCTCTCAGTGTCAACAATTGGTATCAGAGCCGGCCTTCGTAACAAGCCTAGTAAGCTTGAAGGATATCCTTAGACACAATGGAGGAAAAGAAAGAGTCATCAAGCAATGATGTCCCTGTACTTGATATTGCAGATTATTTCAGTTGGAGAAGCAAAATGAAGGCTTATCTAAAGAAGTTTGGGATTTGGGAAATTGTCATCAATCCACCCGCTCCATCAAACAAGAAAGGAAAACCAGCTGCACAGAAGGAAGCGAAGAAAGACAATACTACAGCCTTGAAATTCCTCATGGATGGACTTCCCAGCTCAATGAAGGAAAGTGTAGGAAAGTACACTTCGGCAAAAGACCTATGGTTCAAGCTGGAGAGTGAATATCAGAAGTTAAGACCAGAACCCGAAAAGACAGATCAGAAATCAGAAGACAAGCCCCCAGAAGAGCTCAATCAAGAGGAAAACAAACAAGAGGAGGAATATAATAAAGGTATGGACTCTTGTGATTATAATGATAGCTTGTGTGATGAAATTAAGAAAGTTCTTGCAGAAGATGATGAAGGGCTATCAAAGACCGCACATCAGATACATCTCACGTTGATAAATATTGATCTTAGAGCCAATTGGTTCCTAAACACAGTGAATCTGAACCAGAGTGAATTCACTAAGTTCAAAAATGAAATTTTGGACTCCTTGAATGAATATCAGCAGAAGACCATGTCAATGAAAGTGTTGCTTCTAAAGCTCAAAGACAAGGGCAAAGAGTTGCGAGATCAAATGAAAGACAAGGATGCTAAAATTGAACAATTGAAGATTGAATTAACCAGTCAAAAGGAAGAATCAGAAAAGCCTGCTCAAGAGCTTGAAGAAACTAGAGAGGTCAATCATGATCTGAAGACTCAGCTGGAGGAAGCCAAGAGGACAGAAGAAATCTTGAAGAGACAGCTAGAAGAAAAGGAGGAAATGGTTTAGAAGCTGGAAATGGAGGTAGCTGGTCTCAAGAAGAAAGGTAAGAAAAATGAAGCCTTGGTCAAGCTCCAGGACAGTTCAATTGTCTTAGATAAGATCTTAGATTGCCAAAGATCTCCACTCGACAACACTGGTCTTGGTTACAAGAAGAACAAAGAAAAACTTGAAGATAACACTTGGTCTCTGAAGACTCCAGAAGCAGGTCCATCAACGTCCAAAGCTGCCTCCCAGGCACCTGCACATGACAACAAAAATTTTGGAAAGTCAAGGATGAAACAAGGAGTTAGGTCTGTTCATCAAAGCAACTTCATAAAGGAAACAACTCCAAGACCCAGGTATGAAAGTGGCTTCAATGGTTATTGTTATTCTTGTTCTAACTTTGGTCATAAGGCTATGGATTGTAGGTTCCATGGAAGAAGAAGGGCTGGAAGCCCCAATGTCACAGTCAGATGTTGGACATGCAATCAAGTCGGACATGTTGCTGCCACATGTCACATAGTGAGATGCTACTCTTGCAGTGGGTTTGGACACAAAGCCCATGAATGTGCCAGTCAAAGAAGTCAACCAAGAAGGAGTACTTCATACATATCAGCAAGAAGATTTGAAGACCAGAAGACAAATGCCTACAGTTAGGGATATGCTCAGGCATGGAGAAATGAAGTGGATCAAAGAAGTATTGGAAGTTCCAACAACTCAGTTAGGTGCTGGTCATGCAACAAATTTGGGCACAAAGCACAAAACTGTTGGAATGATATGAGAAGACTAACATATAGTTCAACCAAGAAAACCAGCAAGGACAATGAAGGAACAGATGCTCAAAGAACAGATGTCAAGAAGCAGATATGGATGAGGAAGACCGAGCAGTTGCAGTTAGGAGAAGCTGATCAGAGCAGGGAGGATGGCTGCCATACGGCAAGCCAAGTGTAAGGTCTCTCAAAGACCTTGACACACCTTGAGTTCATGAGGCTGGAGAATGAATTCAAAGGAGAAAGGATGGTTACTCCAGGCATACAGACAGGTCCTAGGATCGTGCATATTGACAAGGGGAGCAAATGCCAGTGAGCAGTGTTCAGAGATTCTAGGCACAGGTATGTGGACACCCTTTGCCATTGATGCCAAAGGGGGAGAGATGACAAAAGGGGAGCATGCTCATAGGGGGAGCATGAGTTGTTGTCATCAATGACAAAGGGGGAGATTGTTGATGAAATTGTCATTGATGCCAACATGGTATTGATGTCTTTGATGCCACCATTTTGCTGAAGATATTGAAGACCCAGCTAAACCCAGCTAATGATGCAGAAGACCCTAGAGATGGTCTTGAAGCCTTGGAGCATAAGGCAATATCAGGCTCTTCTGTAGTGAGAGGTTTGGTTGTTGTGGGTTTACATGTCTTCAAGGGTATATACAATACAGGGAAGGAAGTTACAAAAATCAAAACAAAGATTCAGAATGGAAAAGATAAATACCAATTTTTCCCTCTATTAGCACAAGCAGCTTCACTGGAGGACATGGTTAACAGTTGGGCATGTGCCACAAAGAGCTTGGAAACCAACTCATGCATTCCTGTAGTAGATCCTTCACCATGTGCAAAGGAAATGTCAGTCTGATTGGTCATGGAAAAATGAATGATCAAGCATCTGCTAATGCTTTCCCAGCGTCTTATTTGAATAACAAAAAGGTTATTCTCAGCAACTCTTCAAGCCCAAATGTTTTCAATCCTTTATGTCGACTCAAGATCTATTTATTAAAATTTCTTTTTGGAGGTCGGCTCAATGAAAATTATATGAAGTTGGCCCCAATTTTTTTAAAGAAAAATAATAGTAGGTCGGCCCCAAAAATTTTGTGAAAATTAGTATAAATACTCCTTCAAGCATTCATTTTGGCAAGGAGAAATTCGCTGAGCTCTGAGGAAATTTCGGGTGTTACTGAGGCAGATTTTCGCAGGTACAGAGAGGCAGAATTTTGACAGTAATTTTTTTTGTTTTTTTTTTCATGGGCAACTAAGGAAATTTTTGGAGCAGCAGTATCTTTTGTTTTCCTTTGGTATTTTAAGGCAGTTTTGCAACAACAGAAAGAAGGTTTCTTTAGTTGATGAAGTTTTGCATACAAACAGACCCAAGTTATGCAGACTAAGGCCAAGTTGTAACCAGATTTTTTATTATTTGTTTTGATGGCTAACTGAGGAGCAAACCCAAGTTTTGGACAGCAGCAAGAGGGATCTCAGTTAAAGGAGCAATGAACGAACTTTTGGAGATGGAAAATAATAAATGCATGAGACTGAAGGTATGTTGATTTGTCCTCCGTGATTACAGCTTCAATATGCGTTGATTGTGTTGACTATA
>LPNX010040526.1:46227-84269 GCA_001517045.1 Pseudotsuga menziesii
TCATGGAAAGAAAACAATTGTTTACTGCTACAGGAGTAAAAGAAAATGTCCTCAACCATAGTTGCAGGTATTTAAGCAATTACTACAAGTGATTAAAAAAATCCAAATTAAGGCATGACAGATCTGGTAAGCAAGCGATAAAAACCTCATGTTGATGAGGAAGTTAAATATGGTATGCAAGGAGATAAGTAATTTTGTTATGTGTGGCTTGCAGGAAAGCACCATAGAACTCCATGAGACTGATAATAATGCGTGGAGAGCTAAACAAAGACATCAAAGGCAGAAAAAAAATAGAATCATAGTTAAAATGGTTAAAGGTGTGTTAGTATTTAAAAATGTCATTACAAGGGCTTTGGGTTGAAGTAATTAATACTACTATTTAATTAAAAAAGATCTCTCAAACTTAGTAAAAAATGTAATCCCTGAAGAGGCATGGTTTAGTAGAATGGTATTGGACTTTTAGCAATGGCAGCCCAACCTATAATGAAGGAGTTTCTGGACTGGCAGAAGGATCTTCCCATATCATGCAATGTCGGATGGGTGGGGATGATAACTTTCATTGGGAGGTCACAATTATGGGTTCAATGGGCAACCCATATACTAGCATAGATCCATTTTAAACTGGGATCTATCAAGCACCGAGAGGGATCCAGTTTCTTGAGATGTTTATTTTTTTACCATTTGGATCCCTTTCGGTACTTGATAGATCCGGGTTTTAAATGGATTTACGCTAGTTTAATTTTTATTTTTTTAAGTCTATATGTAATTTATATTTTTCATTTTTTTTAATATTTTGTAGCGTGAACAGGATCTCCCCATACCGGGTTGGAAAGCACCTCCTTCTCTTGGTGCAACAAGAGGAGTCTTCTTCATCGTGATTCATTTTCCTCCTGATTCGATTGGTGTAAGGGTTTTACATGTTCAAGAAGAAATATTCGGTGATTGTATTAGGGACAGATCCATAGATGAGAGAGCCTATGCTGTCAAGTGCCCTTGCATTGAAAATTATCTTTTGGCTTTTGGCAGTTGTGACCCTAGACGTGATGAGAAAAGTTGACGTTCCTGGAGGGAAACAAACCCTCAAGGCCCTGGTTCTAATCGCCCTATTCGAAATAGGCAATCTCCAACGCTGTCTAAGTACCTGGAAATTGGAATTATCTCTCAACGTATCAGAGGATATAGGCAAGTGTTTGACGAAACACTTGCATTCCAAGTGCTTGAAGAAGTGTCTGCCCAACAAGGTATTGTTAAAACTTCTATCATAAAGACCAAGTTTCAAATTATGGTAAGGCCTCTCCGTGAGAATACCATACTTTTGTGGTTGAATTCCACTCATTACATGGTAAATTTAAAGGAGGAATTGGAACTTTTATAAAGAATTATTGTGGACCAGCAGCCCCTTTTCTTTTAGTAAATGAATGGAAGACCAATCTGCACAGTAAGACTATAGTTTATGCAAAGATTCAACTATCAATTTGGCACTGCATTTACATGGAGCGGAGGGAACTATGGTGTCTTCAACTTCAAACCATGTTTCCTTCAAGGATGTGATCAGAAACAAACCTTCTAACTCCGCTGCTCCGCATTCGTAAATTCTAGGGAAATCTGAAGCACGACTCTTGAGGTCTTTGAGCTGAATGTCAAAGACTTACTTTCATTTTACAAATCCTCTTCCGTAATATGCAGATTCAATGGTTTCTGGCATTCTACTTTCAATTTGTACCAATGGATTTATTTGACCTTGACGAAGGATTATGAGGTTTATCTTTGATCCAAGGGTTTATTTATTGTTTTATGTTTTTCAATCCTGTTGATTGTCAAAAAAGTTGTTGATGAAATTGTTATTGATGCCAACATGGACTTGCAGTGGCCCCACGGGATGTCATTGATGCCACCAAGTCCCACCTGCAGTCTAAGTCACCTGGTTCGAGTTCGTGTTCGAATTTGGCAACCTTCAAATTCGACAAAAAATCGGCAATTGAAAATTTGACGATAAAATTCAGCATCAAGTTCGATTGACTATAAAATATGAGAATTAAAAAAATATATGAAAATTTTCAATTAATTAATTATGCTCATTAAACTATAAACACTCTACACATCAACAATGAATAAGATACTCATAAAATCATTGAAATAATGAACACATCAACATTAAATGAAGTATATGAAGTATGAACATGATAGTCATAAAATAAAATAAAAATAAAAACATGGGAACAAAATTATTATTTAAAAATACTATTTTATATCTTGTTTGAAATTTACAAACATATTCATAAATTGACAAAACATAATATTAAAATGTCATTAATATTTAGGCTAGCCGCTATTTAGCAAACAATCATCCCAAAGAGAAAATAATATATCAAATATCATTACACTTACTCTCCACGGATAAGCCCGCAATGCCTCTGTAGACTTGTCGGGAGTCTGCACTTGCAAAGTTGCAAGTTGCAGCAGTCGAAGTCTGCACTTGCAAAGTTGCAAGTTGCAGCAGTCGGAGTCTGCACTCTGCGAATCAGCCCTCTGTTGACAACAGCAGTGAACTCTGGACAGAACGACAAGGGAAAATTCACATACTGAGAATCGGTGTTGAAACTTGAAACGATCAATGAGGAGTCTTCGGCAGTAGTAAAGAGAGCGCACGGAGGTAGAAAAAGTATGGTTTACCCGAGCAATGAAAAGGGGGAAAAATGATTCTAAACGAAATTTTGTTCATTTTAAAAAATTCGCCCTGGTTTTATGGCGATCTAATTCGCCCTGAGATTTACCAAAAACTAAAATTTGAAACTGTGTTGAAAATCGCCGAATTTTACCGATTAAGTTCGGTTGTCTGAAAAAATCGTCGAATTTCGATTTTCAAGGCAGACAAGGCAGACAATCGCCGAACACGGTGACTTAGCCTGCAGTGCCTTGATCCCTTACAGAGTGGGTTTGTGCCTTGAAGCACCTTGTACCCAGTTGACAAGGTCCCTGTACCCACAAGCTTGGATCTTGAAGCCACCATCTTGCTGAAGACATTGAAGAACTTGGAGATGGTCTTGAAGCCTTGTTAGACGCTGAAGAAGCCCTAAATGGCTAGGAGAAGCATTAATGACCCATTCTGTGGTCATTCATGCTCTGATGGTGTCATGGTACCCCAGGAGAAACCAAGCTACCCCACAGGTGATATCATAGCAGTAGAGGAGGGTTTTTACCAGCATTTGCTGCAGTGTGGACTGTGAAAATTCGGAGGCCACAACAGAGGTTAAAAAACAATCTTGAATTTCAAGGAGACTGAGGAAGAAACAGTACAAAACTTTTGGGTAGCTAACAGCATGGTTGGAGGCATATTTGATGGTTAATGTATGCTGCAAACAGTTTGACTTTCTTTATACACAGTCCTAAAGTGATGGTGCTTGAACAGTCCCAAACTGTTAATGAAGTTTGATGACCAGCAGCAGCTGAGGTAAAGTATTTTTACAGTCTGGAATTGGAAGTGTGAACAGTCCTTCTGTTGCTGCCTTCTTACCAATATTACAGACCGAGGTTCAGGGAGTGTTTGCTGCCCTCTTCTTAAACAGTCCACCCATTTGCAAGGTCTGATTTTGACCAAGTTTCGGGACAGCAGAACAGTCTAAATGTGTGATTGATACAAGGTATGCTTATATGTGTTTATTGATGTGTGATATACACTACATGATGCATGCAATGATGAGATAATGCACTCCTATACAGTGAATACAAGTACAGTGGTTGAGACCTTTATGTGATTGAAACAAACATTGAATGAGGATGCAAACCCTACTATGATGCATGCACCTTTTGAGGATGATGTATGAAAAATGATGAATGTGCAGCAGTGATACATACAGTAATATGTGAAAGTGATGATGCCCTAAGATGATGATGACTGGAACTGATATCTTACACAGTCAAGCTTGAGAGATAACTATGATGATGATAATGATGTTTACAGTGGCATAAATGATGATCAGATTAGAGTTGTGAATTATGTTTTGTTGATCTCTGAATTCGATATCTGAAGATATATTTGCAGCAGACAAACCATTTTTTTGAAACCACAGTCATGTGATTTAGTGGTCCTCAAGCTGCCAGAGTGTTTTGACAGTGTTGATTTGTGATTTGAACCAAACCTTCTTGACAGTAATAGCAGTGGTGATTTGGACAGTAACAGATAAGACATCATTGGTACACCTTATCAGCCTAGCCTGAGAAAAGTTATATGCATATTTGACGAACATTTTAAGGATTGTTTTTGGCTTGGTTCATGAGTGATTTGATACTTGGTTAAAAATACTTGTTTTGAGGTCAGATTTGAAGAAGTCTTTTGGTAGACTCTTGATGAGAAGATTCCTTAATGACTTAACATGAAGAGTA
Organism: Pseudotsuga menziesii; assembly: GCA_001517045.1. Taxonomy (NCBI): domain Eukaryota; kingdom Viridiplantae; phylum Streptophyta; class Pinopsida; order Pinales; family Pinaceae; genus Pseudotsuga; species Pseudotsuga menziesii. The sequence continues at coordinate 50,611 of LPNX010040526.1, forward strand.
TGGCAGTCCAGTTTGGAGATCCTAGGAGTTTGAAGAATTGATAGCCCTAGTTCATGAGGTTTGAGGAGAGAGATGACAGCTCTAGCTTGGTATTGATGGCAGCTCTAACTTGTATTTGATGAAGTGGCAACATGATAGACACCTACAGCAGTGTGACATCCATCATCATGAAAGACAAATTGATGACAGTGCTTACACAGTGAGATGCTTGACAGACTGAATATGACAGTGAGTATATGGCAGTGATGCACTTACAGCTAAAGACATGATGCCGGTGGACAGAATGTCAATGTGACAGAAATTGCTTGTGATGAAGACATGATGCCAGTGGATAGAATGCTGATGTGACAGAGATTGCTTGTGATGCCATTGAACAGAATGAAGAGTTAATGTGACTATATGAAGAAGTGCTGATGAATGCTCCTTGAAGAGGTGCTGAAGTGGACTAGAGAGAAGCGCTGGTATGATATGACAGTGACATGTATGAAAGTGTGTTGAGACAGTGAACTTTAACTGTAAATGCAAGCTTGTCTTGCATTTGAGGTTAGGATACCTCAAACTCTTCTTAGCAGGGTCTAAGAAAACCAGGCAGGGTCCTGGATGAAGAGTAGGTGCTCTTTGTATCAGTAGGTGTTGTTTTTACCTCACGGTTGTAGCCGGACCAAAACTAATACAAAAAGATTACAAAATTATATGGTGTTGTGTTCTTTTGTGTTATGGTTCTTAATGATTCAAATGCTTATGATATGTGAATGATGAAGTGAAAGATGTTTATGAAATGATTATGCAAATGGTAGAATAGTGGAGTAATGAATTGGTAGCTGATTGTGACAAGTTAAGAAAAGTTCCAAAATTGGCTTTACACTGATTCACCCCCCCTCTCAGTGTCTAACAAAAGTATTAGAGGAGGGCCCTTTGTTTTGGGGGCAGAGAGGGTCTTTTTTTTTTGTTAAAACATGGTTTCCCTCTTTCAATCCTACCAATATGTCTATAACAAAAATATCAGTTTGGATTTGACTCCCAAAACCACCTCTTCATTTTTGGTGTTTCTCAGATCTCAGCAATATTTTGGGTAGTCACATAAAAACATATCTAGAACGGGTTCAGCTGGGTTTGTACACATGCTAGAATATGTGTCGAGATTAACATTAGCCAGGGTCTCTTAAACAAGATGCTCTTACTACAGGACAATTTTATATGGATTTAGGTTCTAGATTATGAGAATATCATTTTTCAGTGTTGGCTCTACCAACAAACAGGCATTTCCAGGATTCTCGTCCTCAAGCACATACCTACTCAAAAAGGAACAAAGGACAAAAATCTAACATGTGAGCAACTGTCACCTACTCAAAAAGGAACAAAAAGGAACAAAGAACATAAATCTAACATGTGAGCAACTGTCTCTAGTGGATGACAATGCAGAAACCACTACCAATCAGAAAACTCCTGATTTAGAGAACATAGTATGTCCAGAAGTGTCGAATGAGGAACCCTGTCCTCCTAGGGAGGACAGAGAAGAAGACATGAATATTGATCTTTCCTCCTCAAGGGTGGTGGTTGTACATGAGGGCCCCACCAGGGAAATGAAGAGATTTTATGAAACTAACAGCTTTGATTCCAATAAGGAATTGGTTCCCTCTTTGAATCCCGACTTCCCGACTTCCACCCTTTTAAATTACAGTGTGGACCCTTCTGTACAAGGATGGCATGAGGTTAAAAAGAAGAAAGGGAAAAAGAAGAGGATTGAGAATCAATTTTTCAAGGGACTTAAACGAATTGTGTAAATTACAGTGTGGACCCTTTTTTACAAGGATGGCATGAGGTTAAAATAAAGAAAGGGAGAAGGAAGAGGATTGAGAATTAATTTTTCAAGGGACATAAACGAATTGTGCATTATATCTGTAATTTAATCTTGTAATTGCAGTATGCACCGCACCTGAAAAGTGTAAAATTTCTATTCAATTTTTTTAATAGAAATGGTAACTTTTTCTTTCGAGAAAAATATGGATTAGTAGAAAGCCTTAGGTGAGCTCGTTGTTCTGAACAAGACTGCAATTTTTTCAAAAAATATAAACCTAAGTATGCAATAATCACATTCCCAGAAAAGAAGTAAACTAAACTGCAGTCTTCAATCATTCACATTCACAAATAAATACACTCATTGACAGAGAAACATACCTCAATCTTCCGGTAGAACTGGTATATATCTTCACCATATTCAACAACTATCAACTGGTTTTGAAGGTCTCCATATACATCTCCAACATATCCAACACCTGCCAATTGGTTTTGAAGGACTCCATCATCAATGCCAGGGAGCACCTGGTTGAACTTCCAACATACATCCTGAAATACCTTTACCGTTATCAATCATACATCCTGAAATACCTTTACCGTTATCAATCATTTTCAACCCACTTATTATCCTACATAAACACAAAGCTATCTTAAGGCTATTAAACTATGAGTAACTGGGTATGGATGTGGGCACCTTTGATTTGTGTGTATTCGGGATTTGAACCAGTGATAAAAAAGACAAACCTCTCTTCGAGCTCCAAGCGTTGCAGTGAGTGATTACAGAGACGCAAGTGCACAAGATGGGGGATTAAAGACAGGCCTCGCTAGCATAGCAGAGAGTGATTGTTCTCTAGGTTCCCTTGCTTTGAGTTGGCTTGGTGTTTTTAATACCCCGCCTTGTGCGCTTGAATCTCTGTTACCAATAATAGAAATGACAGTATCATTTCGTGTAGCGCTGGTATATTGAGCCTTCCTTCTGATAGAACGCCTATGTTTGTTTCCCCAGACTACTTCTGCATCTGCTTTTGCTTTTGCTTTTGCTTCTGTCCTCACAACAAAACCCTCTGCTTGGGATTGCTGGAATCAAAATTAAAAAAATTAAAAAGTGAGATCCCCTGCTTGAGCTCCCAGAAAATAGAGAACATAATGAGATCCGTGGAATAAAAGAAAAGCAACAAATTAAACATGCCCAGAAAAAATAGAATACTGGGCGGAAAGATTGAGAAAAAAAGGTGGATCATCACAGAGGTCTTGCCTTGTTACTAGTTCAAATCCATGGAGATTTCCTTTGTTCTGCTGGAAAACAATCGTTCAAGTTGCTACATTGTAAGTTCTGATTAAACTTACCTGAATGCTGGAACTGATTCCTTTGTTGGCGTTGACATCCAAGTTTACTCCAGACCTCCTGAAACAGTAGCCAGTCCCCAAGTCTATGGGAGGGCATTTGAGGCAGAGAGCACCAAATAGAACAACAGAATCGCAAAAAACAGAAACCCATGTACATAAAGACGAGACTGTTGACAAAAGGATTGATTTGTTATGTGTGACCTAAAAAATAATATCAAACAGCATTCTTCATGAACCCATCTTTTTGAATATTGCAGGTAGTGTTCAGAGCTTCCACCAGCTTGCCAATGTAGCAAGGCCCTCTTATCGTTGTTGTTAACTAACATGGCCTTTTGGTTCGGTGCTTCCGTTCTAGGGCCCGCCATTTTGCATGCATGCCTCTCAGAAAACACAACCCAGTAAATCTAATCTAAGATACCCATTATAACTTTTTAAGATACCCATTTACCCTTTGCTGCAGTAGCTGGCTTGGAAACAATGGACCCCTTGTTGCTTAGCGGCCGGTTTGATCCTGCAATCAAAGGTACCCAAACCAAAACCCCAAACATTATAATAACTCCTATCATTTCATATTTGACAGGGAACCCACAGATCCAACGAAAAGCTACAAACAAATTCACCTTGCCTGGGAAAAGACATTCAATTTGGGGATGCTGAAATTTGGTAAGTCTGGACTGTTTCAGAAGATGGGGAAGCAAATTCTGAACACAGCAGAAAGAGACTTACCCGGGTCTCATTGTTACCAGAGCTTCTCCTAAAACTTGTCTGTCTGAATCATACCCAGTTACCCAAAACCCCAAATAAGCTACAGTATTGCAACTTTTACAACTATATTGCATTAGACATACGAACTCCCGGAGCTCAAATTATGAAATTGTATTCATTTATTTATTATCACTTTAAACAGAAACTATTTAGGATGTTGCAGTTGACAGATAGATAGTACAAAAATAGAGCACACAAGTACAAAAAAATGTTGTGCTTTGACTTGACATGACAGCATAGTTTTGGTTTTTTTTTCCATTCAAATAAAAGATCCCTCTTCTCTGGCTATTTAGTTGTGAATCAAAGAGAAAAAAAACAAAAGTGTAATCATATCCCTTAAATCATTTTTAAGGGATGATTGAGTTATTAATACTTACTAGTGAATTATAACAATGCAAATACATAGAAATATATTATGAAGCTATTAAAATAAATATTCATAATTGTATATGTAAATATTGCCAAACCGTCACTAAAAAGGTATGGAAAGTCTGTAGCAGTAGTTATAAGGGCACTCCAAGTAAAACATGAAGGATATCCCAAAAATACAGAGATGATCATCCCACGGGAGACACAAATTAGTAAAATGGCTCGAATCATACCATAACACACGCCCTTTCGATGTATTTCTGAAAATGAAGGGTGCCCTCATTACAATGCAAACCCTTCTTTGATAATAAGTTAGTGTGCTCACTAAATTCCCGGTGTATGTGTTGAACCTGCGGTTGAATAAACTAAGAAGCCACCTCCTTAGTTCTGTAAACGCAGTGAGAGATGTCCAATGCTTCCAATTGAGAAAGACCGAGGTGTCAAGTTATGATTACCTTAGAGTCCCCGAAGACCTGTAGGCAAGGGATGCCTATGATCCAAGCAAAATGTAATAAAACCCAGAAAGCAAGTAATTCAGATTTAGTATTTGTGGAGAGACCACAACGCAGCCATAAGTGAAAAAGAGTGATTTTTATTTATTTGCAGAAATGGTCCACAACCACCAACTCCTCCTTGGGCAGCCCCATCAAAATATCCAATCGTAGGTCTGATAATGAAGTGAGGCCAGATCAAAATGCGAGGTTTTTTTTTTCAAGAAGAAAAAACCATCCTTTTTTTATTACCAAAAGGATTTGTTTACAAATCAGATTTTCAAAGGGAAAAAACCTCCCAAAAAAAAATCATCCAAACCAATCTTTCCAGCCATCCAAAGCCTTATCCAATAGACTTCCTTCAAAAATGATATATTCTATCCCTCCCAACTTCCCAAAACACAAAGAAAGTTTTGTCATTTGAACACATTAAAATACAAAATTTTGATCAAATTCACTCATAGAATTTTCCCTAAATTCTTGAGCAATCAATTTTCCCTCATTCCAAGGCCTCTTTAGATAATCTATCTCCCACCCTATTGTGTTCCGAATAAGTATGCTTGCAATAAAAAGAGTAAAATCCCTTGATCAGAATGCGAGGTTTTATGATACACGAATCAATATGATATTCATTGTAACCCCAATAGCATTCACTGCACATAAGTGGTAGTCCGGAGGTTTATCCTTCAAAATTAGACAATTACGCATAAGTCAAATTTGCAACCAGATGAAAATTGGTAAGCACTTAAAAGGTTTTTGCATCCCGGAACCAGCCCTGCAAACACTGATCAATAGGACCAGTTCCCCAAGAGTCCTCTATAAGCAATAATTGTGCAGTAGTATGCCAAACCTTTTTTGCTAAAGACACACCAGGTGAAAAGATGATCAACAGTTTCAAGTGCTTGATTGCAAAGCACGCGGATCCCAGGGCCCTGCCAGCCCCGCTTCTTGAGGTTCTCACAAGTGAGGATCTTGTTCTCCTAACTTAGCTAAGTAAAACATTTTAGCTTCAATGGGGTCTGTGAGTTCCAAATAATAGTTTGCCACCAAGCATGATTGTCCTCACAGGAAGAACAAATTAAAAGATGATAAGCAAATTTAGTTGTCAATTCCTCCTCTGACTTCTGCCAAGACCAGACAAGGGAGTCCTCAATAGGACGCAGTCGGATACCAGCACAATTCAGGCTCTGGATGTATTGCTCCCATTCCAAGCGCCAAATGTCATTTAGAGCCAAGTCCTAAGCACAATACCAATGAGAACCAAGCAATGATTCGTCACCAACGGTACAAATATGGTGAATTTTAGTGATGACACGTTCCTCCAGATGATATTTAAGTCTCGGGATAAGTCTGTCAGCATTATTGCAACCAACAATAGCATCAGTTTCAATATAGACGTTGTGACCACAACCAACCTTCCAAGCCAGTCGAGACATAATCCAGGGCATAACTTGCAGAAACCCCCTTCAGATGTATGAAGATCTCCTCCCATATCTAGGAGGATTTCTAATCCAATGAATGAGAGGCCTACGTTTAAGGTACTTAGAGCAAATATACTTTTTTCCAGAGACCTTGTCCAGTGATAGCCCTCCAACAACTTCTCAAAGTCAAAGCAATATTAAAAAAATTGAGGTTCTTATTGCCCCATCCACCCATCTCCTTGGGTTTGGATAGGCATTCCCATGCAGACAGATGGTAACGAAATGCCTTCAATGTGCCAAACCACAGGAAATGGAAAAGAGGTTTTCTAATTGCGCCGAGAGGCGCTCAGTATGGGGGAGATCTTGTCACGTGATGTAACGTTACTAACATGTCGGCAAAAAATAATAGTGAAAGTGAATATTATGGGGGAGATCTTGTCACGTGATGTAACATTACTAACATGTCGGCAAAAAATAATAGTGAAAGTGAATATTATGGGGAGATCTTGTCATGTGATGTAACGTTACTAACATGTCGAGGAGCCGACCAAGCATTTTACGCATCTGTCATCCAACCTACAGGAAAATGAAGAAGGCCGGGTGGATGAATATCGCCAAACTGGAGGACACTGATATCCCTGAGTACGCGAGGTCGATTCTTGATTTGGTAATAGCCCACGCAACCTCATCTGGCATAAACACACAAGGTTCTCTACAGATGGTCTTAAATCCCTATGTTTTTAACGATGGTTATGATTATCTGCGGGTAAAATGGCAGGCTGTCCCTGCCTGTGTTCCACACTTGGTGCTCAAGGAGTTTAATGTGATTTTTAATCACTTGGCTGTCGGTTAAAAAGATTTCACGCAGGCGCACATAACCTGCCTAACCAAAGAGAGCATTCGGTGGATGAACTATAGATACATGGTGCCGCCTGCCGCCAATGGGTCTCTTCGTAGAACAAGCTTGAACAATCCCTGGGCTAACATCCTTAACGCTGCTGGTACTAATTCCGAACCGCTTCTGGATCCAGAGGCAGTTTGTGCCATATGCATTGAGAGAATAGTAGCTGCAGAACAGAGCTATGTTATTCTGGAATGCCTTCATTCCTTGTACGCAGACTGTATAAAGAAGTGGAAACGCAAGAAAAAATTTCAATCGACATGCCCTACTTGCAGAAGAGATATTGTAACAGGGCGAGAGCTCTTGTAACAGTAGTTCATCGCAATTCTGTGTAGCATTAATGAATAACTGAAAGATTCTGAAAATGAGGGTTATATGAGAGTTAAATTAGGTCGACACTTGGTCATTTGTAGATATTTCCTTGACCAATAATACTTTCATTGTAGCCCAAATTTCTGAGATCTAAAAGACAGCTGTATATTTGTTAACTGCTGAACAGAAACTTAAAGTTGTATATTGCAGTGTTTCTTTTTTAAGTGTGATAATACATTGGATTACAACTGAACACAAAGTTTATTTTCTTAATCGCTTGAGCTTGTGATCAATTGTTTATTTTAGGTGTTGATTTGATTCGAATTCAAAGAAAGACAGTTTATTTTCTTTATCTTTTGAGGTCGTCAACTGATTTTTTTTATGTTTTGAGTTTGTCATTTAATTGGTTGAATGAGAAGTAATCCCTCCCCAAAAAAATCGTAGCAATGTTATTGTCGAAAGAATAGTAGCTATAGAGCAGAGCCATGTTATTCCAGCCATCCTTTGCACAGCGTATATCGAGGTGCTCCACTTGCAGAGCAAATATCATAACGCAAACAGAAGAAATACTTTGAATCAAGGTGCCCCACTTGCAGAGCAGATATCATAACAATCGTTCATCGCAATTCTGTATAGAATTACTGAATCAGTAGAGGATTTTGAAAAAGAGTTAGATGAGCGTTAAAGTAGGGCAACAATCGGGATATTTTTAGAGTGAAGGGAGTTGCCTGAGCATTTGTAGATATTTCAAGGGTTTTTTTTGGCAGACTATTACATCGCCTAATACCACCTTGAACAATTAAGCTGAGTATTCCATTTGTACACAAATTCTCCTTTTCCAACAAAGGGATTTTATATTCAGCCAATTTCTATCCTCGGGCTGAATACTGTAGGCGAATGGTAGAACTGATAAATCCATCTCTCTGAATTCATAAAGCCAATGCGAATATTAATATCTGCTAGAAATATCACGCCTGAAACCAGCCATCCATCTCCTCAAATTCCCCCAAAAATGTTCACCTCTGCAAATCCGCTTGCACTTGTCTACCCAGAGCAACCATTAAAAGATAGGATATTAAGAGCTCTTCTGCATTATAAAGCAACGCCTTACATTAATTCACAAGAATGTCTCAGGGCATTCACTTTAATTGACATTATATCATGATTCTAGAAATTTTAGAATCCAAAAAGCCCAAAATTTGGCAAAAGAATCCAAAAAGCCCAAAATTTGGCAAAATGCCAGTAAGCAGAGTTACAGAAAGCTAAAAGAGCTATGGTATGCAGATGCTATAAACTATTTAACAACATGTTGAAGGTTGTTGGCGTTAGGAATGGAGTCATTTATATCCTCCTCCAGTGGCTGCGAATTTGTTGACAAGAGCGAGCGCATTACTGATCAATTTACACACATTCTGCCGGTGGCCTGTAACCATGCTTGTGACCTTCCCGTCAGTGTTCAGATCCTGAAAACCATTGAGGCAGGAGTCCTGGTCTGTGAATTTTTCTGTCCGAACCAGTGGCTTTTGAGTAACCCGACTTAGTCAATCTGTTAGGTCGAACGCATTTCTTTTGATGACTTGGCACGAAGAAGAACCATTGTCCATCCCCAACATCACGTACCAAACCTGCAATAGATTAATTAATACAGTCTGGACATAATTTCTAATTTAAATTAGTGAAGCAGCAGAGACTGAAGTGTACCGGGTAATTCCCAGGGCTCATACTGATACAATTCTATCGGAATGATTTTATCGAAGTTGAATGGTAGCCTGCTAATTGTATCATTTTCTTCAGATAGAACCCAGCAGCTCCTCTGCTGTGGCATGGGAAAGTGCATTAACTCTCCCTGCACTGCCCCATCGTCGCATACTTTTTTCTACATTTTCTACATGGTAATATGATATATTTATTTATGAAGAAACGCTCATACAAAATACCGCACACATAAGTGCCACTAACAAAATCAAAATCTTATATATACCAAACAAGCTTCTCTAACAAGTTTCTCTATGTATTTGTGTCTATATATTTAGAAATATGTTGAACTGAAGATAGATTGAGAATTCAAGAGGATTATATTCAGCTGGAGGAGAGAACGGTGAACACGCTATAGAGCTAGTGAATAATGTTCAAAGACTATTATGCTCTTCCGGTTGTAGGTTCTAGATATTTTAATGAATAATGTTCAAAGACTATTATGCTCTTCCGGTTGTAGGTTCTAGATATTTTAATGTCGAGACTGTCATATCCTCAAAATTTCCGCACACATTTATCACCGACCATAGATTTATTATATATATCTGATTCTATGGCTTCCTCTATTCTATCCCGAGTGATGGATTTGTGTTTAGCTTGGTAGTCAATCGTTTAATATCATGATTATTTTATTTATGATATTAATAAAACATGAAATATAATTTCTTTTATTGAAGTAAATTTATTTTAAATATTCATTTAGTAAGTTTTACATGTTAAAAAAATTAAATTTTTTTAAATGTTTGTATCTTAATAGATTTTAAATTTTTTAATGGCTTAATAAATCTATAGCAAAATTGATCTATACTTATGTTCATATTTAATTTTACATTATATGTCGGCCAAAAAGATGTGTCTTTGGGTTTAAATCAAATCAATGGCTATATATAGGACAAACCAAAGTTAATAGCTCCTTGACTGGAATACTTAAGAAGATATACTTAAGAAAATGTTTGATTCTTGAGAGAATTGATCCCTCTCGGCGCTTGATAGAGCCTAGGATTTGAATCTATTCTGGAAACTAAAGATAGTAAGCTAATTTACCATGGATTCTGGGAAAAAAATTAATTACACATTTCACTCTTGAGAATGATTGGTAGGCAAATCCATCTAATTCCTGAGTGGATTTGATTCTAATTACTGGAAACTAAAGATAGTAAGCTTACATGGAAGTGGATTTAATTCTAATTAGTGAAAACTAAAGATAGTAAGCTTACATGTATATATTCCCTCTACACATTCCGCAAAAATTTGGCCTTGGCCTCCTAAACAACCATGCAAGGCTTCTTAAACAATCCATGGTAAATTTCACTCAAGGAGATTTGTTAATTTTTTTTATCAAGTTTCAATTAAAAATGAAAATAAAAAAATAAACAACTCTTTAAAAAAAAAATTCAAAAAATATATTATTTCAAACACTAATCAATAGCATCATTTCCCAAGATTGTTTTTTATTGAACATTGTACCATCTATTGGTGAATCATAATGAAACAAATGAAGATATGCTTAAATTGTGTATTCATTATTATACTTTAAAATTTCTAAAAAGATTATAGTTACTGAATAAATAGATATAGATCCTTATTTACAGGGTGTGGTACATATTGGGTCATAAAATCCTTGTTATTTTTTTTGTTGCCAAAACCTTCAAATTATCTTTTTTCTCCGGATCCCTCTAATTCCTATAGAGACAATGAAAAATTTTAATTGCACAATTCACTCTTGAGAATGATTGGTAGGAAAATCCCTCTAATCCCCGAGTGGATGATCCCTCCCTCTAATGATAGTAACTTATTATTTTAATTGATTATCATGTAATCTACTTGAGAGATTGTGATTGCTAATTGTGTCTAGGTATTTAAAATGTATTATTTCACTACATAAACTAAAGATACTAAGCTTACATGGATATACTCCAGTTTTGTGTCACCTCCCACCACTGAAACCAGCCCAGATCCAAATCATAGGCTCTATCAAGCGCCGAGAGGGATCAAATCTCCCGAGGTGCAAACCTCTTCTCGGGTATTGCACTAAAGGAGGTTTGCACCTCGAGAGATTTGATCCCTCTCGGCGCTTGATAGAGCCTAGGATTTGGATCTAGGCTTAGTAGTATGTAAAATTGACTGAGGAATAAGTGCCAAAGAGAACCAATAAACCGGGATAGCAGTCAAAACAGAGTGCACCAGAATCAAACGACCTCCAAGTGACAGAAATTGATAAGCCCAATTTTTTATGTGCCTATTAATCCTTCTAATCAACCCATGCTAGCCAATGACATGGTACTTGTTCAGCTTTAGGTTGTACCTAAGATATTTAAAACCCTCATCCAGTGGAGCTTTATTATAAGTCAACAAGGGATAAGACCAGCAATAAGAGCATCCAAGGTAGAATCGTGATAAAGTGTAGTCTTCTCCAAACTAAAAAAGACTGGAGTATTGTGGAGAACCTCCTGCAATAAACAATAAGAATGCACGATATAACGGAAACTATGGATCACAAAAGAGATTTTATTAATCGCAGGCCACTTCGAGGGGGCAACCTCCTTTGAGCAAGCTCAATACAAAATAACTCTTCGATGCTTTCATTAGCTTCAACACATACTTATATAGTAAGTCTAATCTAAACAACTATTACCCCCCATGAATGTGGGATAATGCAACATAATAACTAGACAACTTAACAACTATTACTTACTCCCCATGAATGTGGGATAATACAACATACTAATGGGACGACTTACAAAGCATATGCGTTCGATAAAATATACTAACAAAATAAAGATGAGGGTTGACATGGGTTCTTAACATCCCCTCCCTCTTAAAAAAAAGCTTTGTCTTCAAAGCTTTATATGTGGAAACTGTTGTTGAATCTGAAGGAGCGGTTCCCATGTAGCATCCTCTGGTTGCATGTTGTGCCACTAAATTAAGACCTATGTGATGGACCGAGAGCGAAGCTGACAAGTGTGCTTATTGAGGATGGTCGCCGAATCTGAAATGATGGATCCTTCATTTTCCCATTCTGGTAAAACAATTTGTGCTCTGATGTTGGTGCCAATCACTTGCTGAATGCGAGAAGAAGGAGGAAGTGCCAATTTATAAGCAACAGACCCAATCTTCTGAAGAACTGTATATGGACTAGAGATATTTGGAGCGAGCGTTTGATTCCCTTTGAGTTTCAAGGAGGATTGCTTGTAAGGCTGCAGACGAAGAAAAACCATGTCACCGACTTGAAAAGTGCGCCCAGAATCGTGTTGATCGGCTTGGTGTTTCATACATGTTCTGACCATGTGAAGATTGTCCTGCAGAAGGTGAAGAATATGATGTCAGCTTCGAAGAACCTGTTGCAGCTGCAACAATTTCCAAAAATTCCAAAAATTTTAGGACCCTCCTTTTGCTTGGATTAGTTCGATTTTCTTCGTTGAGTTGGTCTAGTAATGATTTCTCAAGAGGATTAAATTGATTTACCACTTGTTTGGTTTCTCCTTTTAGCACTTGAAGTAATCCACTGTATGATCAAGCTTTCTCGCTGCCTTTGAATGCATTTGAAGCATGCCTGAATCGGAAGTATTTGGTTTGGTTTTCCATCGTTGCAGACGGATCTGTGGTTTGGTTTTCCGCCATTGCGGATGGATAACTGGTTTTGTCTTTGATTTTCCTTCCGATCCGTTGGATTTCTCATCGATCGATCTTTGGTTTTCGTCGGAGGAATTTGTCATTTCTATCTCCGCCGTTGCGGACGGCAAACCACTTCCTCTCCCGATCATTGCTTAACTGTTTCGTTTCCCGCTCGGCTGACTTTTGGGTTTTACATCGGAGCTGTTTATATTTTCTTTCTTCGCTGTTGCGGAAGATGTTTGCTGTTAGCTTCCATCGTTGCGGATGGACATTCGGTTTTTGGACTTCGACTTTCTTTCCGATTTATTTGTTTTTACCTCGGCTGAATCTTGGTTTTGCATCGGAACTTTTATCGTTTCTTTCTTCCGTCGTTGTGGAAGGAAACTGCTTCCTCTTTCGATCAGTCCTTTAACGTTCGTAAGTCCTGAGCTTCCGCCGTTGCGGCTGCGGAAAGCTTTTTCGCTCCGTTTTGTAAGTCATTTTGGCTCCGACGTTGCGGAAAGTCGCACGCTTTACTCTCCCGTCGTTGCGGATAAAAGAAAGATTTACCTTGCCGATCCCTAGCGGTTTCTCTTCCAATTTAAGCATTGTATGGCGGGGCGCGATACCCTTTTGATATCCGCTGTTGCGGCTGCGGTCCCGCTTTCGATTCCGATGTTAGAAGTCCGACGCATGGTATTTGTTACCCGGTTATCTCCACTGTTGCAGATGGATCTAGGGTTTGGTTTTCCGTCGTTGCGGAAGGAAATGCACTTTCGGCTCCGATCCAAATGTCTTCGACATCCGGTTTTTTAAATTTTTCCTCGCATCGAGAATTGACCGTATGTATATATATGAGGTAAGGGGGACATGTTGGATTATTCTATTGGTATTTTCAACTGCCGTGCTCTGTCGCCATCGTGCTGTCGATCGTTCGAAGCTTGTTCGAACCCCATCACTGGTACCCGTGTCCAGGTGGCAGTTGTGGAAGCCCGATTGTCTTCATCCCGCCTTACACGTCAGTTCCACATCAGTGCCAGGTAGGCCCGTTGTTGCCCTACCCTGTTCCGTTCGAAGCATTGGATTGATGTTTTGTCGTGACTGCTTCTCTTCCCCCGTGATTGCACCTATATATTGAAGAGTTTTGGGGGTCTTACTATTTGCGGTCGGGGGGCGCTTTTAACCCACGAAGTATTTTTACCCGCGACCTTTTGCAGCCTTGCGCGTAGTAGGAAGGGTTTGGTGCAGACGGCCGTTACGCCGTCTGCACCAAACTGCCCCGGGCGATGATGTTTTTAGTAGGGGAGAGTTTTTGTTGGTTTTTCTGTGGCATTTGGTAGTTTTCCCTTTCTTGTGTGGATTTCATATTACCCGCACTTTCGAATAGCAAGCGTTTCGCCGTGACATTCCGCGCATCGTTGGTTTTTGTTTTGAATCCGAGCCAGAGAGGAAAGGGATGTGCCATTGCATTTAGGCTGTTGACCATTAGATTGCACGGGCAGTCCGTTTGAAAGTGCCGTTGAAAAGGATTGCAAGGGTTTTTGTCCCTTGTCTGTCTTGCGCAGCAAAATAACAATGGCACCCGTAGAAGAGTGGGAGTTTTCCTCATGTAGTATAGATGTTTCCCCGCTCGATTATATGGTCAGAAGTGTTTAATAGCCTACAACAGTGGTAGATTGCATATTCTACTGTATATGACTGTATTTTCATCATGCTAAGCATAAACTAAGTCGCTGCACATTGGGTTTTAATAGTTTTGTAGTTAGGTCATTTCAGGCTATACATGCATATATTTGCTTCATTGACTGATTGTTGTCATGTTAAAACATAGAAGAAATGATACACTGCCCATTGATGTAAACAAGTTTGTCACTCAGTCAAAATGGCTTCATCTTACAATTTTGTGGCAGGAAGAGCTCACCATGTCAAAGAGACAAAAGAAGAAGGCTCATGTGGTCGAAGAAGATCCAGAAGTAGAAATTGTCACTAAGACAGAATACATATCCGAGGACACGAAGTGCATTTCTGGCGTTGAACCTGAATATCAGTGGGGGGAAGTTTACAGATTGATCACCCGAAGAGAGGTTCCTGACATGGGCCTAGAAGAAGAATCCTTATATGCCAACATAGAAAGATCTTCCCTGATGAAAATCGCCACCAGACCAGAGTTGTTCCCATGCTCTGAAGTAATCGGATGGATTCTGCCTCGGGCAGATGTCACAACAATGATTCTGGAGGATGTTAACAAACAGAGCTATGCTGCATATAGCCTTGGATATGTAGCTCTAGCTTATCACCTGCCAGAAGCCCAAGTCTTTTTATCTGATGACTGGCTAAACAACATTAGAATGGATCTGGTAGAGACATTTAAAAGGATGATGTTGCAAGGAAAACATTACAGATATAGACCAGCAGGTGATTACGATACAGCTAGCTTAAGGGCTCCCTACAGGTTCATAGCTTTAATGCTGAATCGACAGCCGAAAGTGCATTTCCTTCCGCAACGGCAGAAAACCAAACCCTAGATCCATCAGCAACGACGGAGACAACCAGGTAACAAATACCATGCGTCGAACTTCTAACATCGGAACCGAAAGCGGGACCGCAGCCGCAACAGCAGATATCAAAAGGGTATCGCGCCCCGCCATACAACGCTTAAATTGGAAGAGAAACCACTAGGGATCGGCAAGGTAAATCTTTCTTTTATTTGCAACAACGGGAGAGTAAAGCGTGCGACCTTCCGCAACATCGGAGCCAAAATGACTTACGAAACGGAGCAAAAAAGCTTTCCGTAGCCGCAACGGCGGAAGCTCAGGACTTACGAACGTTAAAGGACTGATCGGAAGAGGAAGCAGTTTCCTTCCGCAACGGCGGAAGAAAGAAACGATAAAAGTTCCGTTGCAAAACCAAGATTCAGCCGAGATAAAAACAAATAAATCGGAAAGAAAGTCGAAGTCCAAAAACCGAATGTCCATCCGCAACGGCGGAAGCTAACAGCAAACATCTTCTGCAACAGCGGAGAAAGAAAATATAAACAGCTCCGATGTAAAACCCAAAAGTCAGCCGAGCGGGAAACGAAACAGTTAAGCAATGATCGGGAGAGGAAGTGGTTTGCCGTCCGCAATGGCGGAGATAGAAATGACAAATTCCTCCGACGGAAACCAAAGATCGACCGATGAGAAATCCAACGGATCGGAAGGAAAATCAAAGACAAAACCAATTATCCATCCGCAACGGCGAAAAACCAAACCACAGATCCGTCCGCAACGGTGGAAAACCAAACCAAATACTTCCGATTCAGGCATGCTTCAAATGCATTCAAAGGTAGTGAGAAAGCTTGATCATACAGTGGATTACTTCAAGTGCTAAAAGGAGAAACCAAACAAGTGGTAAATCAATTTAATCCTCTTGAGAAATCATTACTAGACCAACTCAACGAAGAAAATCGAACTAATCCAAGCAAAAGGAGGGTCCTAAAATTTTTGGAATTTTGGGAAATTGTTGCAGCTGCAACAATTGGCGACTACCTGGTGAACCCCAGATTTATGAATTAACTCCTTCCCCGTGCAAGATCGTCTGAATAAAAGTTGAAATCTCCTAGATGTTTGTATCCCTGGGCTGGCCAACCTATGCATTTAAATCAGTGAGAAGTAGTCCATTCTTTGGGAAATGGTAACGTCAGAATATTACAAGTCTGAGTAACTCTTTTGAGGCCTAATAAATGAGGTTTATTTTACTTGTCCTTAGGTAGCTTCAGGCTTGGACACCACATGATTGTAACAGATAGTAAACAGCATTATCCTTTTGTTCCTCATTCCCATGCCATTTGAACTTTAGTTCTTGTGAGTCCTCCATTTGCCTTTCTTTCTGAATTTTATTCAGGCTCCTCTATCCCATAGTGCCCTTTTGTGTGAGAGAAGCATTGGCTTTTCATCTCACAGACGGAGAGGAGCTGTTGGCAATTTGAAATTTATGCTTTTGATGCTTTGCTTTGATGTGTCTTGTTTCTTTCAGGAGTTTTGACTCTTGATAGCTTTTAGCTTTTCTGAAATTATGGTATGGGATCATTTATATATGATATATTGTTTACCCTGCTTCCTTTCCGTAGGTCTTTCGCTGTCATCCTCTTGGACATTTAAGATGTGAAATGGATGGAGCCTCGAAATAGTATTCCAAACCTGTTTCACTTCTGAGTTATTTACAGGGGTTAAGTAAGACTTCAATGAATGCATGGCCAGTTAGGAACACTGCTACTAGAAGATATTCTATGGTTTTAAAACACTGTCTTTTGCTCAAGTTTTTTGTTAATAAAGAACCCTAATGTTTCCATTGCAACCAAGAGTTTGCCTCTTTATTCAAAACCAAAAGAACAACTAATAAAGCAAAAAAATAAAATAGCATCAAATCAAACAATCAAAAGAAGACAACATCAAAGTCTTATTAAAGGAAACAAATCAATTTATTTATGTACACAGCAAAAGAAAAGAAAAAATCTGCCCACTCCTGAAAAATCTTTAATCTTGGGGAGTTGGAGGGTGGGTTGGATTATAGACATGAGGTATTTAACCATGGTCTAGCTCTGCTATTTTTGCAATTGAACACATGTCTAAAATCCTACATTCATCTTCATCATCCTGAGGAAGTTGAAGAAGCTCAAGCTGATAGTTAATCTTAGAACTGACCTTTCTTAAGGTATGATGTCTTGGTTTAAGCTCAGTCAGATAATTTCCTAGGACAAAATCAGCAGAATCATTACCTTCCCCCAGTTTAGTGACAGTATGCTTCATGTAAGGTTCTCTCAAAATATTAATCTTATTTGAGGTACCCGTGAGAAGCAACAATAAATGAGACCAATCTGAAGCAAAATAACTTTTTAACCTGGCAGACCAATCTCTGTTGAGAATAAGCCCATATCCACTAGGTATGTCAGCCACAGTAATGTCAATAAATTGACAAATCTTGTTGTTTGCAGACAAGCGAATGAAAACATTTTTCATTTCTCCCACTACTTTAACACTTGTGCTGTCTAATTGCGTTACTTCAAAAAATGTGGACTCTGGCTGTCCATTAATATTTTTGCAAATCTCTAGTGGCATGACATTCACCGCTGATCCAAAATCTACTAAGCAATTATGCACATTATGATTCAGCATTTGTAGGGTCAAAAGAAAAGGTGGGGTATCAGCTTTCTCTTCCCAACCTAGTTCTATGTCTTCTTCTCCTGGTTGGTTTTGAGTAGGTATATCCTCTTCAAGCTCTCCAACTTCATTTGTGTTACCCCCATTAACACCTACCTATTCTTCTAAAGTTTTGAAAGGCTCGCTAATTGTTTTGGTTTCATGGTTGACCGTAGTGACTTCAGGTGTTTTATTTTTAACATTCACATCGACCTGTCTCTTGACATTCTTTTGCAACTTTTTAACCTTCGAGATTATTGCCTTGTCTTTAATTATTAGGTTCTTATCTTTTGTTGTTGTAGGTGGACGTTGAGACTTGAGAGCATTTTCTTCTGTGTTGAACAACGAAACACCATTCCATAAGAACATGGTATCATCATCTTGTTTCTCTATGGTCTGTTTTTTCTTTTCCTCCTTACCACTGTCTTTAATCAATTTAGGGTCCAACAACTTATTCATCACCAATGACATTGAATTCAATCATCGAGGACAATTCTTTTCAGAATGACGCTGTTGGTGAAAGGTGCAGAAATTATCACCCCCACCTTTGTTATGTTCATTGATGCTAAATTTGGGGGAGGTATTTTCCATTGATTGCTATCCTCTCTTTTTGGATAGCATGGTTTGTGAGTTTTCTGAGCTTCCCTCCCTTTCTCCATATCTATTATTCTGTTGGATATATTTTGCATCATTTCCAGCATTCCTTGATAATCATGTGATTGTTCCTCTTTAGGTTTAGATAGCAATAACGTTCTTCTATTTGTAGTTTTCTCTCCGGGTAAATCAGGATAATCTTCTACACTTTCCCTTTCAGCCTCTACCCTTTCTGCCTCTTCATAAGTCTCTACCAATGTAGGTTTGGCTTTCATCTTGGCAAACATGGCCAACTCAGGTCCTAGGGCTGAGGTATAATATTCAATTAAGACTTTGTCTGAGGGTCTGTCAGCTTCAGAAAAGTTCTTTAGGTATGTTGAAAATCTTTGAGTGAAACTACGTACCTTCTTATTCTTCTCTTTCCTTAACAAACCAATACCTTTCATCAATGAGGCATGTATTTTTTGGGTTGTGTATTTACTTCTGAAAACCCTTTCGAAGGTGTCCCAATCAGGAATAGAGTTTGCAGGTAGAGCAAAATACCATGAAGCAGCTGCCCCTTTCAAGGTATGAGGAAATAATCTACAGACAACATCTTCGTACTCCCCAGCCCTTAAACCTTCTACTGCCAAATAGAAACTTTGTAAGTGGTCATCTACAGCAATCCTTTCTTCAGGGTCAAACTTGGGCAGCAGCTTATCAAAAGCTTGAGGTAGGTTATGCAAAGGCGGAGTGAGGTTTAGAGGTTTGGAAGGGCACATGGTAGATTATTCAAGTTAGAATGGAAATGATGCAGAATCTATCTGAATTGTGGTACAATACTTCCTACCATACTTCATACTCTGGTGATTAGTCTTGATGGAGCAAGGATTCTCGAAGAGGTATGGCCACCACTTATGTACTGCGTGCAAAATAGTCATCATTTCCTTCTCATATGTGGAGGTGGATAAATTCTTTCCAGGAAGGGATTTACCGGTGAATGCCATGGGATGTTCATCTTGAAAGAGGACAACACCAAGTCCATTGTCGCAAGCATCACTCTCAAGAGTGAAGGGCTTGGAAAAATCAGGCATCTGAAGGGTGCATCGGAATGAAAGATCCAAGCGAGTATTTGAGACTGTCGAAGGTTGCATCTGAATGAAATGGAGCTGAGTGATGACACCATGTGAATTCTTATTAAGGATCGTTTCCATGCAATGTGAACTGATGATGCTGAGAGACCCTGGTTGTAATCCATTGAATGTGTTTTTTTTCCCATTGACTAAAAAATGCATCCACAGTTCAGCAAAATCCCATAAGATGGGTCCAAGTGTGCGTAACCATTGAGTGCCCGAAATCACAGAACAACCTCCTAGGGGTATGGAAAACATGTTAGAGTGCAAGTTATAATATCCAATAGAGATACACACATTGCGACACTTTCCTTTGCAAGGTAAGGTGCTCCCATTGGCAACCATGACTTTAAAGCTGGAGAAAGGATGGACAAAACAATCAACTTGTTTAGCAATCTGAGGGTCAATAGGCGGCTGCGAAACGTTGACCTGATCGTCTACTGGATCCTAAGCAGCGTCACAAATTTCAAGTGTAGGTGGAGAAGCCACATCCAAGAAATAGGGCTTGTGTTCAGTACATTGATGTCCCCGGGTGAATTTATCATCACAATTATAACAAAGTCCTTTTTCCCTATGTGCCCGCATCTCGGCTTCAGACAAATGCTTGATAGGAGTGGTTATAGGAGTCAGAGGGATTGGATGTATTTGGGGAACCATATTGTTTAATGGAACAAAAGTGGATTTGGGGCGTTGTTGAGCCCTAATCTTGTCCTCCGCCAACTTAGCCAACCCTAGGATTTCCATCATTTTGTTGGGACAGAACATTGTAACGTTAGATCGAATTGTATCCTTAATACCACTGATAAAGCAACTCCTGTAGAATGCATCAGAAAATCCTTCTGTGTGCTTGACTAAGTTCTCAAATTCTATCTGATACTCTCTCCCAGTGCCAGTCTGGCGAAGTTTGGTGAGTGCTCTTGTGAATTCATCAAAACCACTAGGGCCAAATTGGTGCAAAAGGAGTTGGCAAAAATATGTCCATTGGGGCTCTTCATGATCCTTGATGTACCAACAGAACCATTGAAGGGCTTCATGTTCCAAATGAAATGATGCAAGTGGGACTTTGGTGACATCAAAAGTGTTATGCATATTAAAGTTTTGTTCTTCCTTGTGTATCCATCCACTTGGATCATCACCATTGAAGCGAGGGAATTCAATCTTCGGCCCACAAAAGTTGTTGGAAGCAGAGAACGTAGTGCCTGTAGAAGACTCAAGCTGTTGCCAGTTGCTCATGGCTGAATACTGAAGATGGAGGTTGAGAAATCTTTGATCCAGATCTTCGAGTTTGGTCTTGAGGGTGACAAGTTCTTCTGCCATTTTGTCTATTTGCTCCTGCACGGGGGACAACCATAAGCAAGTTGTTGTTGTTGTTTTTTGTTTTTTCCGGAAATGGGTGGAAAAACAAAAACAAATAGGTTTTAGAAAAGGAAAATTTAGAGTTGGGAAAAACACAAGTGGGTAACTAGGTTGTGGACACTTTCTGAGGGACAAGGAAATAAAAAATGTGAATTTCAGAAGCAGGGTGAAAGAAGGAGATGGAATTTCGGGCTTCGAGAAGTGGACTTGGGATAGAGTCCTCAATGAATGAAATATGTAGAATGGAATGACATGGGTTATAGTGAATTTTCAAGGGAAACAGAGCTAAATCAATGAATATATGGCTAAATATTTTTTATTTTTTTTGAAGAAATGATATGTGGCGGTGCTAGAAAGCTGTGCTTTATCAACTTGAATTGGAGTAAATGATCTGTGACAATTCTGGAATTCTGCGTGTTATCAACTGTAAATAGATATGGACCCCAGGTATATTCAGCTTCCTAATGGTTCAAAGGTAGTCACACAGCCACCAAGGATGTCTCAGGCTTGAGTATTGGGGCAGTACCCCTCACTTCACGGTGCTAGTAAAACTGATAACCGCTTGGCCAAAAACAACAGCTCTTTGGTTTTCCTCACGAATGGGAATCTAGTCAATCTAGTGGGGGTCGTTGCCCTTTTCACTTGGCAGGTCCTCTCAATGGCCAACTACTTCGAGGTTCCTGTGGTACTCCTCACAATGAGTTTTTGGGCTATGCCCAAGTACTTCCCACAGTTAAGCGGATAGGGTTTATTCCCTAATCCGAATGAAAAATACCGCTGCAAGAAGAAGAACTACTGCAATAATCACAGTGCTAGAAAAATGTGGCATAAATTCCACCCAATGCTCAAAAACCCGTAATTAGAGCTAGGGTTTTGAGACGAAAACTTTCCAAATGAGCATGACCCGATCTATATTGCTCAGAATCGCTATTATAGCCTCTTTTTGAAACTGGAACAATCACTCTACTTCTACCCACAAAATCGGAATAGAAATCTGGGCACCCGGTCAAAACATTTTCGTGGCCGTCACTGAAATTCTAAAAAATTGCTGATTTTAAATCCACGATATCTCCACTTTTAGAACTCCAAATGAGATGATTTTTTTTTTGAAAATGCATATTTTTAAAAGAGGAATTTATATATGCAACTTCTTTTTCTTGAATCTGCACAGAAAGTTTAAAAAATGGAGGTGAAAGTCGTCGCCCAATTTTGCCCCTTTTTTTTCCAAAAAAAAAAATTCCCACTTATAACAAGGAAAGTGCTCTTATACCAGATGTGGAGAACCTCCTGCAATAAACAGTACGAATGCACGATATAACAGAAATTATGGATCACAAAGAGATTTTATTAATCGCAGGCCACTTCGAGGGGGCAACCTTTTTTGAGCAAGCTCAATACAAAATAACTCTTCGATGCTTTCATTAGCCTCAACACATACTTATATAGTAAGTCTAATCTAAACAACTATTACCCCCCATGAATGTGGGATAATGCAACATAATAACTAGACAACTTAACAACTATTACTTACTCCCCATGAATGTGGGATAATACAACATACTGATGGGATGACTTACAAAGCATATGCATCCGATAAAATATACTAACAAAATAAAGAGGAGGGTTGACACGAGTTCTTAACAAGTATCCTATGGAATTCAGTCCAGATGGATACCCCCCCAAAGCAAAAAATAAGAACATCGTCGACAAAAATCAAGTGGGTGAGATTAATAGATAGGTTGATACTTAAACCCTCAGTTTTCCTAGAGACTTTGCCCGCAACGATCATTAAGCTTAGACCTTCAATAATCAGGAGAAAGAGGATAGGAGATAAGGGGCAGACTTGTCAAAGCCCCCTGGAAATATTTAAAAAGTTTGTAGGGGCACCATTGATGAGGACAACCAAGTTAAAAGACAAGATGCAAGCAATAATCTAGTTTACCATAGTCAACGATAAGCATGTTTCAAGAAGTATAAGTCTCACCATATCCCAATTTACCTTGTCAAAAGCCTTGTTCAAATCCAGTTTGAGGATAAAGGTGGAACGCTTCTTAACCTGAATAGTGTGTAGAACCTCTTGTGTAATTCCTATGGCATCAGCAATCTGGATTCCCAGTACAAAGCCAAATTGTTCAGGAGAGATGTTCCCATTCAGAAAAGGTATGATACGATTAGAAATGACTTTGGAGATGACCTTGTTCACCATATTGCTGAGAGAAATGAGTCGGTACTTAAAGAAAGTCAAGGGCTTATCCAATTTAGGAATCAAGGTGATGAAACTAGAGTTTAGAGCCCCAAATACAAATCCATTAGTGCAAGAGTATTCCACCATCTGTAGTAACTCAGTCCCCACAAGATCGAAAAAGGATAAGAAATTTTCCACAGGCCAACCATCCACCCCAGGATTCTTATCCTTGGCCATTTGATTAAGGGATAATTCCACTTCACTAAGGGTCATAGGGCCTCCAATCTTCTCACCATCCTCCTCCGAGAAATAACGAGGAAAATGTTGTACCGTATTGAGCTGATCCAAGATGTTGGAGTTTCCAGGATCCTTGAGAAGAGACGAGAAATGCCTAACAACCAAAATTCTAGGTCAACCTGCGAGGTGACCTAGTTACTCGATGGGTCCTTAAGGTCCCGACTCCCAAATAATATTAATATGTTGTCTTCCATTAGCAAAATGTTGAAAAAACTTAGTATTTTGATCCCCCTCGAGAATCTAAACAACACGACTCTTAAAACGCCAATGAGCTTCAACACATTTTAAGATCTTAGCTTTCTGCTCTTCAAGTCTGATGATGTCTTTATTTCCCCCAGTGGAATGTGGGATTAGACTATAACAATCATATATCTTTTTAAGTTAGTCCTCAATCTAAGTGAGTTTCAGGTTCCTCTAAACATATTTAGCCCTGATCCATCATTTGACCACTAATTTCAAACAAATCAATTCGTGACAAAATAGATCGATCACATTTAAATGCCTAGGATTAGAAAAGTTTTTCCACGCCTTGCATACCATTTCCTAAAAACCAATCTCATTAGTCCACTTATGGTTAAATTTAAATGGATATTTACCAGCTTTTGCAGTCCCCTCCCACTGAAATAAAATTGGGTTCTAATCATAGATAAAAGAAATATCAATCCAAGAATGGAAATGAGGAAAAAAATCCAATAAAGTGTCCTTAACCATGAAGTGATCAATTGTTTTCCCCACAATCCCAGGTCCATGCCTACCATTCTTCCTTGTGGGCTTAATAATAGCACGAGCAACATTGATCAGAGAAAGGGATAAGAAAAAATTGTGAAAATAGTCAAAAACTGGATCTGGTCTGGGAGAATCCCCCCACACTTCCTCAAAGCTCAAGGTTAAATTGAGATTACTAACAACAATGAGGTTCAGTATGCTCAGTATGTTGCAAGTTAAATAATTATCCCAAAATACTTGGCATTCAAAGTAAGGGCCATAGAAATTAATATACAAACCTCTCCAAGAAATCCCGACAACTTCCCCCTCAGTAACATCCCAACAAGTGTATGGAAGGAAGATCAATTTTCTTTTAAAGGATTCCAAATGGAGAGGATACCGCTCTACAACCCAGCTGCATCTAGTGCAGAAACTTGCCACCCCATCATTTCTTTTGAGAAAGTAGTCACAGGAAGTGGCAGCAGGTGCAATAGTTTCTTGAATTATAATGAGATCCACTTTGACAGAAAGGAAGAAATGTTTGAGGGCACGGAATTTAGGGGGGGGGGTGTGCAAGCCCTCTAATGTTGTAAGATAAAATAATCATGAGGGGACCCTAGAAGAGGGTTCCATTTCTCTAAGGTCCCTATGACACAAAGGATATGAAGAGACCACATTAGTAGAGTCTAAATGCTTATAAAGTGGGATAAAAGTGGAGGAAGGGGTCAACTTAGGTTGTCCACGGGAAAAACCTTTCTTTTTATTCTTCGCATGAATTGTGACATTCTGAAAAGCCAGGGAGTTAAGTGGGAGAGTGGTCGGACTAATAGATAACTGATTAGAGAAAATCGGTGAGGGAGTATAGGTTGAAGCAGATAAATAGATGTGGGGGATAATGGGACAGGAATGTGGTGCAGTCTCAGATCCACAAGTAAGGTTTAGGGCTGGGAAGGCTTCAGAACAGTGGAGTGAAGGACAGACCCCTGAGATCCGTGAGAAATCAGTGGTTAGGGGAGCAAAAGTATCTGACATGGTTCCCAAATCCCCATCAGTGGAGAGTGAGCCAATCTCATCTGAAAGGGTTAAGGGGGGTCTAATGGCAATAGAGGATAGTAGGCCAACCCCTTCCCCAGTATTAGAACACTAAATAGAATCTTGGTGTACATAAGAGGAGGGGTTTCCTACCCCAAGCTTGGAAAGAACAGATGATTTAGTCAACTTAATGATCTCAATATCAACCAAAGTAATATCATCATAACAAGCAGTAGGAGAAATTTCCTTCGTACCTGAATACATTTCAGTCGAAACAAAGGGAGAACATTAAATGGGAGGATCTGTAGTAGGCCAACCTCGGGAACTAGGCAATGGAAACGCCCGATGTTCGTGAAAATAGTTTGACAAAGTGTCATGTCTGCACTCCGAACAAACATGACTCAAGTGACTTGTATGTCGACAATTAAAGCACCTGAAGGGAATACCTTGATAGTCTAGGAGTTGTAGAAAAGTAACATCCCGCTAGACGATATTAATCTCCTCCGGTAATCCATCTGAGGTATCCTGGTCCACCAGTATTCGAGCCAAACATTTATCACCACCAGTCAGTTTCAGTTCATCAATATAGATGAAATGCCCAACAATATTAGCCAGGCCCATAAGTGTCTCCTTGGTCCAAAGTGGAAAATGAAATCGAGGAAGAAGTAACCAGAGATGTCTACGCGACAAAGTTTCCTTCTCTGAATCAAAATTGATATTCCACCGATTGAGTAAAGGGATCGCTTTCCAAACAACCAGTATCGAGAAAGAACCTTTTATGGGTCTTCTGCCTTTAGGAAAATGAAAATGAACCAGCCATTAGCCAATAAATCAACCTTCGAGGAATGGTCAAGAAATGGATACCAATTGACAGATACCCAACGCTTCATCTCCTCCTTAGACAAGAAGACATACTCCAGGAAACCTGTAATGGCCAAAGTAGAGAGATTAGAAACCCTATCCATGCCAACATCCCAACCCAAAATATAGGTAGGGGGGATCATCCAAGCTTTATATAGTTTGTTAAGTTGCTGAAATTTGGCCTTAGAGACAGGGCCCTCCTTCTTAGAAGTGGTTGGGGAACTTGGACCCAAGGAAGGAGGAGAAGTACAAAGAGGGGCCAACACTGAAGGTAAATCAGAGACCCTAGAAGGTGTCGGGGAGATAGGGGAGAGTCTAGTAGGAATATTCCAATCACAAAAGGAGGGAGCAAGAGTTTCGTCAAAGACCCTAATTCCTTGTGAAAATGACACCTAAGCCCCATACCACGCCAATGCTTTTACCAAGAGTTTGTTTCCCCTAGAAAATTATGCCCTAAGAGCGTTATCTTCACAAGGGATTAGAAGTGTTGCCATGTCAGTAAAGTGGTAGTAAAAAACCCAAAAGACTGTCATAGGGTTCCACGATCATAATAAAGCCAAAACAAAAAGCGCCACATAGACCAGGAGAAAAAATAAAAGAGAGTCAGGAAAATATAATGTTCCTTTTTTTTAAGTGGTTGGTACTAGGCCCGCCCAAGTGGGAGGAATGGACTCCACATGAAACAACGAACAAAAAATAGTGTAGAGGAACATAACGAGGGTTTCACTGATTGAGGAAAGAGACAAAAAGGTAAAAGGTCGGGGCCCCAAAGTAACAATCAGTCAAATAGAATGCTAGGCTTAAGGGTTTCTAAGTTCGGTGAAAGAGACAGATAGGTAAAAGGATGAAACCCCAAAAAACAGTTCGTATTAAACTGTAAATGCTCACAGGTTAACAACAAAACCTAGGGACATGAATCAGAGCGGAATACCCAGGATGTAGTCATGGGGAAAACTCACCACCTCCATGCCATTTGCCATCCTCCAAGGCTACCTTGACTTCTTGAAGACCATAACTTCATAATATCAATCAAAGCAATAGTAGTAGAATTAGGATTTCATATAAATTCATAGTGATTGGACATCAACTTGACAACATAGTTTATCCTATATGCTTTGTGGTATTATTTAAAAAAAAAGATAGGATTTCTAGTAGAATAGACTCTAAGAAATTAAGAAATTGTAGGAAGCAATCAATCTTTCAATGAATGGATGAATGCACTTATAAAAGTTGGTCTACGAACAATGTCATTTTAAATGCAAAATACGCCATGAGTATGGGTCTTTTGCTCAAAACTTCCATAAATATATCTTCTTCAATTAATAATGAAAATGACCATGGATGGTAATAGGTTAATAAATGAGGAAAATCATTTGGAACTACATGTCAAGCTTAAACCCTTCTATGCTCTGTTTGCACCTTATGATGTGACTCCTACATCCTTCTCATCGAATCGGTTTCAAGTTCTATTGTAATTGGAAGAGGGGGAACACAGGGAGGAGAGACATCTTGAGATTAGATTTAGCTTAGTTGGAAAATGGAAGGATATGTCGAAACAACTAGTTATAGAAGAAATTGGCTCAAAGGAAACTTACATCTCCTTTCTTCCCTTTGAAATAATCCAAGAGAAACAAGTGTCTTAGGTTAAAAGTGTGGCTGCTACAAGCAGTATCCTGAATTGACCTAAAGCATGTCAAAGTCAAGAAAAACTGAAAAAAAAAAATAGAAGAAAATTGGCCTCTTCCAAAAAAACAAGGCAAAAAACGGATAAAGAAAAGTGCAAGGAAATGGAGGATAAGGAAAAATATTTATGCAAACAAGATTCTATAGAAAAGTCTCCCAATAAGGTTTCCTCGATAAGCCTTGGGAAGGCACACCTTGGAGAAGAAATGGGAGAGCGAAACCCTTTCCTAGGAGTCAAGAATGAAATTAGACTCTTGGAATGGGAGGTAAATGCAAAGAAAGAGCAATAAAGGATTTAATCAAAGGGGAAAGGTTTTCTCTTCTAATCATCCAAGAGACCAAGATGGATTCGTCGGATGTTTTGGGAACATTGTCAAATATTGGGAATCCAAGTGAAGTAAGTATAATTGGTGTGAGAGGAGCATAAGGAGAAATAACTACTCTATGGGACTAGAAGAAGTTTAGGAAAATAGATTAGAGGGAGACTCACCATTAACTCATGGTAGAGTTGGAAGATTCATATACTAAAGAAGTGACAAGGGTATGTAGTGTTTATGGTTCCATCCAATATAGAGAAAATAATGAGTTTTGGAAATCATTGGCTATATATATTAGAAAATGCTTAAATTTATATTATAAAATACTTACAATTTTTTATTATTGAAGTTCTAATTAACTAAAGACTATTTAACCAACCTAGGTGATTAATTCATGTAAGAATCCTTTCATGGATCATAAGTGGAGTCATCCATACAAAGTGGGGAAGGGAAACCTTTTAAGGGGGAAGTAGAACGAGTTGAGACATTTTTACCTTGGGGGTTTGTTTTCCAAGAGACAAAAGAGGAAGAGGGTGTGAGGGATCAGAGTGATTGAGGGCTTGTGCTTTGAGGATTTTGGGTGAGGAATTTAAGCTTTGGATTAGCTTTACTAGTTGAAGACTTAGGGGCTCTCAACTTCTAGTTGATGGATAGTGTCATGGGTCTATCGGTTTGACCCAAAACTGAAGATTTGTTCTACCCATTAGATTGTGTAGCACTGCCTAAGGTTCCTTGTTAGTGGTGAGGCCATATTGGTTTGGATGCTCGATAGACTACGCCTCACAAAGGACATACTTATATTTGTTCAATTTCCATACTTAGTCATTTTCTTATGTTTGCACTTATTAACTTACATTTAACCAAATGCATAAGAAAGACAATTAAAAGAGATAAGAATGTGTTTCAGCACCTAAAACCGAGCGTGCCCAGGAATTATTATATAGACAAAGAGTTACAAAGTAAAACATAAAGAGAGTGTCAGTGGACTGCTCCCTAAGAGAGTTCCCAACCGACAAACCTTTCAAGAAACCCCAAAGAATTAACCCACTCAAAGAAGGTGTCTTCATATGCCCGATGATTTCCTCTTGAAGCACTCGTGGGTCTGCCTCCTACAACGTATGTTCACCCTTGCCTGAAATTCACTCTAGTTCTTCCAACTGACATGTCGCACTCTCATCTATCTAGACGTTCCCTCTTGCCCAGTGTGCCCATCCTGACAATGCTTTCCTGTCGACTGTGCCCAGACTTAGCCTGAATTGCCTTGGCCAAATTCCCTTGAAATCCCTTTGAGTTTCTTTTGGTTTCACTGCAAGGAAAATATCTTGTAGTGGAGGTCATAACAAAGGCTTTTAGTGTTATGAGATTAACAAAGAATGTCAAAAAAACCTCCTCCATTGGTAGCATATGTTTTAATGGAGGTTCTTATGGATACATTTTATAACAAACTGAAAAACCACCACGATGAGATGAAATGTTGTTGGTACCACAAGTAACTTTGGAGGAATTTTATAAATGAGTTGTTGACTTTGTGGGTCCCATTAACCCACCAGGAAAACAAACGGGTGCACGGTATATAATCACTGCGACAAACTACTTAACATGGTGGGAAGAAGCAACACTAGTCAGATATTGTACTGTTGCGACTGCTCCAAGATTTATATTCGAACATGTCACGACCAAGCTTGTATGCCCAAAAATTTGGATAAGTGATTAAGGTACACAATTTGTGAATCAACTGATTGAAAATTTAACTAAGGAATTTTAAATTTAGCACCAAAAAACAATGCCATATCACCCACAAGCAAATGGCGTTGTCGAAGCATTTAATAAGATATTAGAGAATGTGTTGACTAAAATCTACAATGTTCAGAGGGATGATTAGGATCACAAGATACCTGCATTCTTATGGGCTTATCGCACAACATGGAAAAAAATGATAGGCCACACCCCATTTAGATTATTTTAGGGACAAGAGGCTATTTTACTACTAGAATATATTATGCCCAGTCTTAGAATAGCTGCGATTACTGAGATGATAGATTTTGGCATCGTTGAAGAAAGATTGTCTAAGCTGGTATAGTTGGAGGAAGATCCCTTCATTGCAGGTTATCATCAGCATGTTGAGAAGGAGCGATAAAAGGCTTGGCATGACCAACATATCAATTTCAAGCAATTTCAAATAGGTGATTTCATCCTCCTATATGACAATAAATTTTGGAAACATCCTGGAAAGCTCTGAACACACTGGTTGGGACCATATGTTGTCATTTGTATCATTGATGGTGGTGTGGTCCAGTTAAAAAAATTTAAACAGTACACCCTTCGACGAGTTGGTGAATGGAAGTCGGATGAAACATTATCAGGATAATCATACTTGGCTCAACTAAAAACATAGTGGTTAAAAAAAACCTGAAGTCTTGTATATACAGTTTTGTCGTAAGTTTAAATTTTGTTGCAAGATTAGTTGTCTGTCACACACCAAAAATACTGTCACAGACTATACGTCTATCACAAGTTATAGTTGGAGGGCAGTTAAGTTGAGGTAGTGGAATATTTCAACGGGATGCTTTTTGGTTACATCTGCCATTAACTCCTAATAAAACCTGCTTTTATGAAGGGTGAAGTGATGGTTTGGTTAGCGGTTTATCAAAATGACCGAAAATATTGCCCCATGTGATAGGATTAGTTGCCACCTTTTTCATTTATTTCAAACCCACGTGATTGAACGACTTACTGCATGTGGAAGCCTATTTTATTCTTGAATAGAAGTATGTTGATTCATTGTATCAAAACTATGAAGACTCCTGAGTTGAACTATCTGTCTGTGAATTCTTTGAATCTGAAGCCATTTTTTTCATGGAAATCCTTGTGTTGAGTACTAGAACCATTCAAGGATTAGGTATGGAGGCCTCCCCTGCCATTCCCATTATCTAATAAGATCCAGAAGTTGCGTCGTGACCGATGGTAGTCAATCCACCAAGAAGGAAGTGAACAGCTGGTCAAGGCATTTTTCTTGAAAAGAGGTTCAATGCTACCCATGATGTTGAAGCATCAAGCTCCGGGTCAACGACAATGCTCCTTGGATACATTCCACCATGAAAACAATGACACTCCTAATGTAATCATTCACAACAATGCTAAGTATCCATTGGTCAAGCCAGCCATCCCAAAAGGCATACATGTTATGGCAGACATTCTTCCAAATCTAAAGAAGCTTGCTTTAACAAATCACAATTTGCATAATTTTCCTTAATTGAAAATGTCGCAGTACATGACCTCTATGCAATTTGTCGAAGGAGAGCCTATTCAACTCATTCCTATGGAGTGGGCTCAAGGACTGGAAAAGTCAAACATTCTGTCATTGATACACATTCCCCATTTTGGTTGCATGACACAAGTCAATACGTGCGTAAAATAATTGTTGGTTTGCTTCCATGGAAGCTTCCTCTGGTTGGATCACCACATTTAGGTGGATGTCAACCTGATTTCTACAATCACTGGGCTGCCTATTGCAGGGGTCGACCCAACCTCGTTCTTTGCAGGAAAGGAGTAGGATATGGGCCTAGTCGGTAGGATGAAGGAAAAATATAACCTTTCAAGAGATAAGAGGGGCTTCTTTATTGCCTATATCAATGACACAGGTGTTCAGTTCATAGCAAAAGTGCTCTCCAACAAGCTGCTAAAAAAGATGCGACCGAACTAGCGCACTGCCAGTACCATTGCTGCAATAGAGCAGTGTGTTGCGGGCATGCAGATGAATTGGTCTACCTTTCTACTGAATGAACTATTAGTCGATGACATCTATACCCAAGAGAAAGGTACTTCCTTTACATTTTCATGGCTACTAATCTTGATATATTTTGTCGCGTGGGTTGATCCTCCAAACTACCAGGGGATGGATGTGCATGTTCCATGTCGGTGGGAATGCTACCAGAACCTGTGGTATAAGATGAACAATCTGTGCTGACAAACTGAAAATAATATTGAGTTTTATTTACATGTTGATGCACTAGGGCGTCACATTGGGGACCAATCACATATTTTCGCAAAGACTGTCCAGCGGTACCGAAATGTCATAAGATATTATGCTGGGGCTCACCACATATATTTGAAACCACGACAATACCCAAAGTGTTAAGGGTTGACCACTTAGTTTTGGTTGACATTCGAAGACATTGAGATGATCATTCAGGATTGGCCCAAAGACTGGAGACAACCTGTGGTAGATGACCGAATATTTGTTGAAACTAACCTGTGACAGGATGGAACATCGGGAACTCAAGGAGGATATCAATAGGAAGAAGAAATCCCACCCATCTCCCCATATGAAAGTAAGGAAGAATCCAATGCAACCCTGATTGATCCTACACTGGGATAAAAGAGAAAAGACTCTAAAGAATCAAATAGAATTCGCAATAAAAGGAAGGATGATAAAACCTCTGGAGGAGGTGGCCCTAAATATGATGACTATAATATGATTGTTGATCGAATGGTGGAAGTTGCTAATGAAACTCTCCATAAAATCGATGCACATAATACAAACTGGGTGGGAGGAATCATTGACTTACTACAAACTCTCTATGTCGCAGTAAAAGATGTTAGAGTCGCGGTCAGTGGGGACCCATTCCGGTCTCAAGAAGTCGATCCTTAGAAGGATCGACCAATCAAAGTACCGATACCTTAACAACATCGAAAGATACAAGTGTGGCATAAGGCACTTGATTTGAGTACACCAGAACACAACAACATGAGCAAGGACAGTGGTCATGCTAGTGTCGAACTTTCTGTGATCCCTATGTTTCTACTGCACAACATTCAACAGGATGCAATAGACAAAATATAGGCAAGAGAGCAGGTGGTAGTTAAATAATTGAAACATTTAAAGAATATCGTTGCATCTCTCTAGAAAAAAGTGTAGGAAACATAGCAAAAGACATAGAGAAGGTAGCAGGACATGAAAAGACTGGAACAAGCCATCTCATTCTCATGCCACGAATTTACAAATGTGGGAGTTACACCTAAAATGATCCTAGAAGCACGAGTCATCTGACTTGGGGAAGTAGCTGCCAAATTCTGCCAATGTATTATAGAGTTAGAAGCAAAGTTGTTCCCTTGTACAGCTTATGAAGTACTGTAAGAGCAATGAAAAATAGTAAGTGAGAATGTCCATAAGATTCAGGAGGCTAAGGCACTTTGTTCCAATGCATATGCACATGTTTCTCATTCTTGGAAAGCCTTGAGGGATGATGTGGAATTGGAGAAAGTCACAAAGCAACTTCATACCATGGAGGAAACTCTGGTCGAGTTAAGAAATTCATTGAATAAATTATTGTCGGTTGAGAAAACAAGCAAGGATGCTGACTTGAAAACCTTACAACAGTAGGTCTCCAAATTACGAACACAAGAACAACGTTGAATTGAACGTGTCAGAAAACTCTAGGCTGAAGCAGAACAAGTTATAGAGACCATCCACCCAGTACATGAGCAAGCGTGACAGGCACTAGGGGTGACAACAGTGGAAACTTCATAACTTATCAGTTTTTAACTTGTGGAAAATATTGAGAAAGTCAAAGAAGACGTTTAAGGAA
>LPNX010040526.1:97591-126096 GCA_001517045.1 Pseudotsuga menziesii
AGTTGTAGATTGTATTTCCAGTTCAGATGTCTACCTCATCACCAAGTTCCTAGCTAAGTTTTACTCAAACAAATTATTTATCATCTACGGGGAAAAGAAAAAAAAATCGAGGGTTGTGACAAACAAGCAAGTTGGTCAGAAGACATAAACAAAAAGATGGAGAAGCAAAGTCAGCTAAAAAATATGAGCCAAATAACTGAACACCAGTAACATAATGAGCAATTTCAAATTTAGTCTTCAAACTGACAAATTTTCTTCAACATAGATTCAAGGCAAATTCTGGAGGTGTGACTCTAACAAAGCAACCAACCAAACTACATAAAAATATTTCCAACAGCGTATTTTCAAAAGCACTATGATACATAACCCAATCTAGTGTACATAAATTATCTTGTAGACTTGGCATTGAAACTTTTGTGGTTGGATTAGAGTCATAATCGTCTTCACTAGCTTCATTTTCAGCTTGTAAATGAACCTGACAACCAATATGGTTTGACCATATGGAAAGGGTTCGCCTTGTGAAGCCCAATGGGTTATCTCAATCAATTCAAATAGGCTGTTTCAAGGTGGAGTTCACTGTAAGGTCTCCAGTTCTAGTTTGGCTGAGGTTCAAGTCCTGCTGAGTCTGACTGGGTTACCAACCACCATTGCAGCTAGTTGTTGAGCTGCCCTCCATCAAGATATTCCAGGAAAGAGGGGGAGAATCCTGTGAGGCTTTTCTTGGAAAGAAAAGGACTTTATCTTGTGATATGGTTAATCGTATCCAAAACCAAAGTTTGATTAAGCCCAATGTGTATGAGTGGATCAAACAAAATTAAATCTTACAACCTTGTTTCATTCATGATAGTCGGGTGGATCTAAATACCCAAGACAATGCTAAGTTTTATCTTTTCTACACCAATAGCATTAATAATTGAAAAGGAAACCCAAACCCATGAATGTACATAAGTTTTCAAGTGTATCAAGTTCAGTGAAAATAGTTTTTTGCATCAAATAAATTGATTTTCTATTCAAGAGTTAGGATTGCTGAATAAACAAGCAACGAACATTGTTTCCAAACTAAAAGATTCATGGCAAAAAGGGAAAATGGCTTGCAATAGGCTATAATTATATTAGAATGCAGATATCTGCAGGTGTAGATATTGCTTATGTGATTATTGGATTTTACTGCATAAGAGATTTTAAACCCAACGTTTCAGATGAACTCTTCACTCATAATCAGGGAAACCAATCAGTTGGAAAGCAATGCTGCAAATGAGGAGTGCACCTATTTATTAATAAAAGGTAGGAGGAAAAGTCATATGCTATGTGTAAGGTAGGACAGAAAGTCACAGCTATATAATATATATAAGGTAGAAGGGAAAAGAGAGGAGGACAGTATCCTCCTCTCCTTTCCCTTCTACATTGTATATAGCCTGACTTTCCCTCCTACCTTATACAAGCCCACTCAACACTGCTTTCTATCTTACAGTTGGTTTCCCTGATGATGGGTGAAGAGTTCACATAAAATGTAGGGCTTAAAATCTTTTATGCAGTAAAATCCAAAACACACAAACAAGATGTGTAATTAAGCAAAATCTGACAATATAAACAACAGATCACAGACACAGAGAAGATCAATGAAATACATGATTTACATTTTCTAGAGTGCTTGCTTTCATTAGGCATTTAATCCTATTGCCTTGAATGTTTGTTTACAACCTGTCCAGAAGTTCATTGCAATTTTGACAATATACAAAGCACTGTATGCATGCTAGAAAATAGCATGGATTGATAAGGGTCATATTAAGATACATCTTTCAGGTTATACAAATTCTTCCAACAATGATAGCTGTAGCAATCTCTAAACAACTCATGCTAACTAGAAAAGGTAACTCATCAATGATCTATACCTAGGGCCTGCCCGCTGGAGCAGCCAGTGGACCAGCCTTGCCAGATTTCATCCGTGCAGCTTTTGATTGAGCAAGCATCTCATCATAGTTCTGCAAGTCATTAAACGAAATGAAAAGATTTATCACTGTAGAATCAAAGAAAAGAACATAATGAGAAGGAAGTGTAGAATATGTTCAGCAACAATCCTGCAAACCTAGGTTAAATTTTAAGGCAAGACATTTAGTATAAATGAATTAAAAATGGTTAATGCTTACCCTTTTCTCCATGACCAACCCCTGTTTTGGGAGGATCTTATCAGCAATACCATAATCAATTGCTTCATGTGGGAAAAAGTATCTTGATCTTTGAATATCCTTTGCAATCTCTTCTTGTGTTTTGCCAATTCCTTTTGCTAGTAATTCAATGTAATACTGTGTATTTACTTCCAACTCTTTTGCCTGAAGAAGACATAATTTCATCAGCTGGCCTATAATAAGTATTAAGCAGTCCTTTAAAAGGATCTAAGTGAGCATTTACCTGTTACTTAAGAATGACTTGGAAGGTAAAGCAGCAGCAGTAGTTTCAATTGGCTTGGATTCTAGAATAAGTAACCTTTAGGCTGTTGCATTATCTGCATGAGAAAAAAGAGATTTCAATTCCAAAATAGAATAAAAAATTCTAAATGAGATTCCCAATTCAAAGATTAAAATTTAAACTAAAAACAATTGCAATTTTACAGAGAAAGAAATCATTGATAGGGGCTCTCTGTCTCTTGCATTCCCAGAGATAAAAGTTAAGAACATGCACACTAGAAGCAACAGTACCCCAGGACCAGTACTCCTTATATATGGAAGCCATGTTGATTACTTGTGGACATTCTCAATCAAGCCTTCTATCCAAATAAATGGAACTGAACCATGAACTATGAAATTACTTCATATATTCTAACCATCCTTAAGCCAAAAATATAGACGTTGGTTCTTATTTACCTAGCCTTGCTGCTTTGAGAAACTTATTGTTAACTCATATGAAAAATATGTGATGTAGGAATTGTGTGACCTAAAAGCTAAAAGCCAAAATGATTTCAAGCCTGTTAAGTAGGATTTGTGTGACCTAAAATCTAAAAGCCAAAATAATTTCAACCCTATGAAGTAGGAATTGTGTGGCCTAAAAGCTAAAGTACAAAATTATTTCAACCTTAAAAACATGTTCAAAAAGCAATTTAAAAAATTAAAGCATAAAAGCAATGGTAAAAAGGGAAAAAGCAAGAATTTATTGCCAACAAAATGTAACACATTATAAACATTCGAACATGATTTAGTTGGATTTAATTTCACTCAATTTATAAAGAAGTGTAAATGTTGATTATGTAAAAATACAATGTCATAATGTCTCAGGCGTACTTTAAAAAAATTGTAAAGAGATATTTTATTTTGAAAAAAAAAATTATTTTGTTAAGATATTTTATGATAAGTATTATATTTTTTTACTTTATATATTGTAATGGAAGATAGCTTACTACTAAATGTGACATCTATAAAAATTATTACATCTTTTATTTGATCGTGGTTTAATTAACACCTAAATTTTTATGTGTAGTAATACGAATCATGTGACTCTATAATGTATGTAACATGGTGATGGAATCATGATGTGATCCCTTAGTGGAGAATGGGTTTAGTGGGTTGTTGCAAATTTGTTTGGAGTCTAAACATTGCACTTATTATCATTAAAAGGGTAAGTGAATTTAAGTGTGGTAATTAATGGTGTGTTGTTGTAGTGGTTGATCAATAATATTGATGGAATGAACTCTTTTACCCACAACAAATAGATTCAATTGACCTTTTGTATTATGAGTGGCATTGATTGATTATGAAATTTAAGTTGGTCTAGCTGTTAGTTCAAACTTGCACTT
This sequence comes from Pseudotsuga menziesii, assembly GCA_001517045.1. Taxonomy (NCBI): domain Eukaryota; kingdom Viridiplantae; phylum Streptophyta; class Pinopsida; order Pinales; family Pinaceae; genus Pseudotsuga; species Pseudotsuga menziesii. The sequence continues at coordinate 101,379 of LPNX010040526.1, forward strand.
GTGTTTTTTCCTGCTTATATCCAAGAGAGCAAGATCTTCTTGATGATACAACAACATATATACATGTGATCTATCAATGATGTAGAGAGATCAAATGAGTCACCTTCTTCTCGAGCTTTACCTTCACCTTATTATAGGCCAGCTGATGTAGAGAGATCAAATGAGTCACCTTCTGCTGCTACTTTACCTTTAGTAAGCCTGTATTGAAAATTAAAATAGGAAAAGATCAAAGCCATTCGTTCAACGCAATGATGGAGAGGAAATGCCCACAACAGCCATCAAAGAAGCATCTTACAATCTATGCACAATAGACAAAATCTTGCATACAATTGGAATTAACTCAAAGTCCGACAATCATTGATGAAGGCAGAGACCATGAGCTAAATGCAGCATGAAGACTTGTATACAGTAACCCTAAATGCCATGATTTTATAGACAAAGATATGTCTGCAGAAACCCTGTGCAGACAATATGGAGAGAGTCGGGTAACAGCAGAGAAGATCAATGAAATACATAGACGTAGAGAAGATCAATGAAATACATGATTTACATTTTCTAGAGTGCTTGCTTTCATTAGGCATTTAATCCTATTGCCTTGAATGTTTGTTTACAACCTGTCCAGAAGCTCATTGCAATTTTGACAATATACAAAGCACTGTATGCATGCTAGAAAATAACATAGATTGATAAGGGTTGTATTAAGATACATCTTTTAGGTTATACAAATTCTTCCAACAATGATAGCTGTAGCAATCTTTGAACAACTCATGCTAACTGGAAAAGGTAACTCATCAATGATCTATACCTAGGGCCTGCCTGTTGGAGCAGCCAGTGGACCAGCCTTGCCAGATTTCATCCGTGCAACTTTTGATTGAGCAAGCATCTCATCATAGTTCTACAAGTCATTAAACAGAATGAAAAGATTTATCAGTGTAGAATCAAAGAAAAGAACATAATGAGAAGGAAGTGTAGAATATGTTCAGCAACAATCCTGCAAACCTAGGTTAAATTTTGAAGGCAAGACATTTAGTATAAATGAATTAAAAATGGTTAATGCTTACCCTTTTCTCCATGATCAAACCCTGTTTTGGGAGTATCTTATCAGCAATACCATAATCAATTGCTTCCTGTGGGAAAAAGTATCTTGATCTTTGAATATCCTTTGCAATCTCTTCTTGTGTTTTGCCAATTCCTTTTGCCAGTAATTCAATGTAATACTGTGTATTTACTTCCAACTCTTTTGCCTGAAGAAGACATAATTTCATCAGCTGGCCTATAATAAGTATTAAGCAGTCCTTTAAAAGGAGCTAAGTGAGCATTTACCTGTTACTTAAGAACAACTTGGAAGGTAAAGCAACAACAGTAGTTTCAATTGGCTTGGATTCTAGAATAAGTAACCTTTAGGCTGTTGCATTATCTGCATGAGAAAAAAGAGATTTCAATTCCAAAATAGAATAAAAAATTCTAAATGAGATTCCCAATTCAAAGATTAAAATTTAAACTAAAAACAATTGCAATTTTAAAGAGAAAGAAATCATTGATAGGGGCTCTCTGTCTCTTGCATTCCCAGAGATAAAAGTTAAGAACATGCACACCAAAAGCAACAGTACCCCAGGACCAGTACTCCTTATATGGAAGCCATGTTGATTACTTGTGGACATTCTCAATCAAGCATTCTATCCAAATAAATGGAACTGAACCATGAACTATGAAATTACTTCATATATTCTAACCATCTTACAATATATGCACAATAGAGAAATCTTGCATAGAATTGGAATTAACTCAAAGTCCGACAATCATTGATGAAGGCAGAGACCCTGAGCTAAATGCAGCATGAAGACTTGTATACAGTAACCCTAAATGCCATGATTTTATAGACAAAGATATTTCTGCAGAAACCCTGTGCAGACAGCATGGAGAGAGTCGGGTAACAACAAGATCTTCTTGATGATACAACAACATATATACATGTGATCTATCAATGATGTAGAGAGATCAAATGAGTCACCTTCTTCTTGAGCTTTACCTTCACCTTATTATAGGCCAACTGATGTAGAGAGATCAAATGAGTCACCTTTTGCTGCTGCTTTACCTTTAGTAAGCCTGTATTGAAAATTAAAATAGGAAAAGATCAAAGCCATTCGTTCAACGCAATGATGGAGAGGAAATGCCCACAATAGCCATCAAAGAAGCATCTTACAATCTATGCACAATAGAGAAATCTTGCATACAATTGGAATTAACTCAAAGTCCGACAATCATTGATGAAGGCAGAGACTCTGAGCTAAATGCAGCATGAAGACTTGTATACAGTAACCCTAAATGCCATGATTTTATAGACAAAGATATGTCTGCAGAAACCCTGTGCAGGCAGCATGGAGAGAGTCGGGTAACATGAAGACCAAAGCATGCCAGACATAGTAAGGGGTAACTACAACAAACTGATTGTCATATGCAATGTCATTGGTAGGAGAATGGAAGCCCTATGCAAACAAGAACACATTTTGAGTAGCAAGTGTTCATGCACATGAAGAACAAGTTACAACATCATTTCTCACAGATTGTTAAACATAACAGATTCTTTTGAGGAACAAAATTATTTATGGGCATGTTTCAATAGGACTTGAACACAATAACAAAGTATTCAAACCAAGGTGGAAGGAAAGAAGAGAAAGGGCCACAACCCTACACAACCTATATAGTGATTCAGAGATAAGCAAGAACATTTGATTTGAGAATGCAATTGTTCTTAGACAGATATAACTCAACTGCAACATAATAATTTTCATTGTGCCTATGAGCAGAAGAACATAGCAGAATCAGAGAAGATTTAACAAAGCATGGATTGTTGTCCAAGTAATTCACAAATTCAGAACTAGATTTGCGAGTTTTGGAATCAGGAACTCAAGAATTCAAAGAGTTGCACTGACTTGGGAGTTAGGGAATTAGAGGTGTTCAGAAATTCCAGAATACTACCCTTGTGAGGGTGATGAGACAGCTAGATGGAGTGCCCTTTATAATTTACTATGTTGTCTTGAATGTTATATGAGAAGTTTATTCAGAAGATTAATCTTGTGGCAGGACACTGAAGAAAATGGCAGAGAGCACCTACCTTCTGAAGTATGAAAATGAGGATTGCTACATTGTTACTCTGAAGTGATGTATGCACTCTACTGCATCCACATCACTGGTTTCGACTGACAATAAGCATTTTTTGTTAGATTTCAAGAAGACAGTGAATTTGATTCACATTTTATTATGGTGTCTTCTGCCTCAATTGAGGGAAGGGAGAGTCATTTTGTCAAACTGTATTGAGTTATCTAGACAATTTTTAATCTTCTCATTCATTGTTTTCATAAAAACACCATGTTCTTTTATTTTATTGCAGAGTTATTACTTTTACAAATGCTAGTTATGGTATTCAATTTCTCCCAACATCATATGGCTATCAGGTGATGTTGAAAAATATACAAATAGACCAAATAAATTTACCCCTGTTATTTGAATTTAAAGGATAGGCTGTATTCAAACGTGAAAGGCAAATTTAAATAACAGAATCCAATCTAGTTGACTCCAACCAATGTGACTTGCTTGTCTTGATGATTTCTGGTGCTTTATCTTCTCTAGACAACTGAGCTCTCTTCGTTTTACCTCTACAAGGGCTTGAATTGTCGGACAAATCTTCTCTAGATGAATCCAATGTCATCCTTCTTCCTACAGACAAGCCACCTCTCTAAACTTAAATAGACTCAGTGGGTAGTTCTAGGTCAATGGAGAGTGTGTTGATCCGATTCGATAACTAATATATATATATATATGTGTGTGTGTGTGTGTGTGTGTGTGTGTGTGTGTGTGTGTGTGTGTGGTTCATGGCACCGGATATCAGTGCTTGTTACATCCATGAAATGGAGCTTAACTTGGTGGAATGCCAGAAACAACAATGTGATCAAAACAAAATAGATTTCATTCTCAGGATTAAAAAGAGATAAAAAATAGAGAATGAATGACAGAACTTTCCAGTGAAACAAAGATTTGGTTATCAGTACAGAATGGAATACTATAATGGATGTTGCAAAGCCTTTAAACATGAAGAAGCCTATCACATAACCAAATTAACAAATTGTTAACAGCAATGCCCCAGAACAAATGAGATAGTTCAAAAAGTACCATGCTGAACACTATTCTGAGCAAGATCTCATAATAAGGTCCAACAGATGACACAATTCAAAAAGTACCATGCTGAGCACAATATCAGAGATAGATTTTGTAATAACATCCAACAGAATAAATTAATAAAACAATCGTTTTCAAAACCAGTCAAACTCCTTATTAGAATGTTGTTGATCTGTTTAACCATGTTGTCTTCTTTGACTTCCCTAGGCATGGTCTTGACACATTATTCACTCAATTTTCATATCATGGGCTAACTCAGATCCGAATAACTATCAGACAATCATGGTGAGGCACACATTCTCAAAACTACATGTTATAGTTCTTCATCTATGGCTTTTGGATGAGTTGGGGAGCGTTACTGTTACCCTTTAGTTTGCACGAGGATTAATGAGGGGATTGAAGATAATGATGTGCCAAAGAAATGTACTTGCAAGGTTGCTTCAACCAAAAATTTTGAAGTCCTTTATATAGTGTTCCAACTGTCCAACTTTGTGTACATAAAGATTTGGTTTTCAGCATATTTTATCTTGAAAATTGAATAGTTACTAGTGCTGGTTATGCTTGCTGATTTGACTTAACATTGAATAGATTTTGTTGAGTGAGTTAAAAAATATATAAGCTAAAGGGGAAAATTTACTGTTGTGATAAATATGTTGTTATAAGTTACCTTTAGATCTGTTATCTTAGAAAGTGTGCCCTAAAGGCGGGAATTTTTTTCCATTGAGGTACTCTTGCTCAGTATTTCCTTTCTTGGGTTTCCTAGTGTATTTGGTTAAAAAGAAGTGAAGTATATGCTAATGTAATTTAACATTGCAAATTCATCCAAGAAACCTCAAGGTTGAGGTGGAATTTCTAAATTTGCATTAAAGGTTGAGGCATTCCTACGTTCTCACCCAGCATTAGTAAAATCTGTGTACATTGCTCTTCACACCTGTCAATGGTAGCTACTGAAAATACTCAGAATGAGTGACGACAAGGGAAAAATTACAGTGGTGAATTGGATGAGATCGCAAACTTGGGAGTGACCAGATCAGCGATTGAAAAGCAGCGTAAGGATTATGTATTTTCCTAGAAGAAATCTTCTGCCCACATTGACCTTTGACCCTTAACCAGATTTTCTAGCAGATCTCCAGCCTGGCAGCCAATGCCTAACAATATTTCAAAAAAGCACTGCAAAATATCACTTATAAATGCTAAGGGCTTTGTAATCCAGGGTGTGAATATTCCTACTAACTTTTGTTTGTAAGAATCTTTTATTTTCAAGCCTGATTTCATAAACATCATGGAACTGACAACTAAAACCATTTACCAAAAAACTGCAGGGCATGCTAAAGCAGTTGACACCAAAAACTACAAAATATTGAACAATAAAAACACCCCAGGGCATTATTTTTCAAACTGCTAATATGACTACTTTTATAAATAGACTGTGGTCTCTTTCACAACAGTAAAGGAAGAGAATTAATTTTGTCTGGATTATTAGGAAATGCAACAATAAGAGAATGAAAGCATGTCATCTAGATATGATATAGATCTCTGAAGTACTAGTATGCAGCTACAAATACAAGTATGGCTATAGCAGATAACAAAAAGGCCAAACGATGAGACCTCTGGCTTATTTTTTATATTTTTAGCCCTGTAGGCATAGTCCAAAGTGCTGAGAGTTTCTTCAAGACAGTGGATAGAACTCGTAATCACTATGTCCACCTGTTGAAACTAGAACTACTAATCCCATTAAGCTAGTGTTCTATTGGAATAAAATGAATAAGGTAACAATGATTTGACTTCTCTATTACCATAACCTTTTCTCATATTGAATACGATAGAATCATTAGGGCTTAACTTACATGTAAATACTGGAACCTGTAGGGAGGGCAAGTGAAGTATGAATTGAAAGATCAAGTCCACTAAACTTCCCCTGACCATAAACGACCCTTGACCATAGGCATTTTTCATCAAAGATTAAACACACTACAGCGTACCTCCAAGAATGATATGCAATGGCTCTCCAATGTGCCTCCTCCAGCACCAGAGAAACCCACGACCAAAAAATGGTGAATAAACGCCCTCGCTTTCCAGAAAACACTGCTACCACTGCAATGTTGCTGGAAAAAACACCCTGTTATCTAGCAAACACGATGGAGAAAATGTGGAGAAAACCCATAGAAAAACCAAGGAGTAAAACACCCTCGTTTTCCAGAAAACACTGCTACCGCTGCTTTGATTTGAAAAAACGCCCTGTTATCCAGCCACACGATGGAGAAAACATGGAGAAAACCCACAGAAAACCCAAGAAGCAACACACCCTCATTTTTCAGAAAACACTGCTACCACTGCTCCGATTTGAAAAAACGCCCTCTTATCCAGCCACACGATGGAGAAAACATGGAGAAAACCCATAGAAAAACCAAGGAGCAAAACGCCCTTGACCACAAGCAAACCCAGCTCGCAGGCACCTTGGCTTGGTGTAGGTGCACTCAGACCACAAGCAAAGGAGCTCGCAGGCACCTAGCAGGCAAGGCTTGGAGGATTGGTGAACGACGTGGGCAAAAATGTTGAATAAAACATACCCCATCATATTGGATATTTAAATAGTAAAAAAAAACCCTATTTACCCCTAATATACCCCCAATATATTGATTTTTAATTTTTTAATTTTAACCCCCCCAATATGAACGGACGTGATATCATATTGGTCCCTAGGTGACGCCCCCGTGATCTCAACCTGACCCCTTTATTAGCCATTATGTCCACCTCGTGATTTTGGCCTCTTAAGATGTGAAGGAAGGAAATTGATTTAAATTCCTTACCTAGACATAAGAGAAGGTGATGCACCTTGGAGGATGGACTCTTCCGATTTCTAGTAATACTTATTACTTCTCTAATGACAATTAAGGAATCTCCAATGACACTCATCTCTTTAATCTTGATATCTCTAGCCAGCTCCAACCCTTTAATTAAATCGATCCATTCCACTCCATTATTCGTTGTTCTCTCGATGCCTCAGGCATATTCTTTTTGCTTGTTCCCCATGGGATCATAGATTACTCCACCTGCACCTGCTAACCCTGGATTTCCTTTCGAGGCACCGTCAAAAAACAAAGAACTGATTCCTATCTTAGCCCACCAATTTTGAAAATCTTCATTACTCATCCTTATCTGCCAGCTTGAAAGATTCAGCTTCTTTGTGGAATTTGACCAAAAACTAGACGAAGGATGCCCAAGAAGGTATACCATCCATGCTCTTTCTTCAATAGTTAAAGGTTCCTTGTTTATGCTTTTCATTCCTCTCATGGATAAAGAGTCCACCCAAAGAGCTTTTTCCAAGCCAGAGACTTTCTTAGTGCTTGCGTTTACTCCCTCAAATATTTCCTTGTTTCTAGCGGCCCAAATTTTCCAGCAAATGAACCTTGGAAGAGCTTCCCATGCTCTAGAAAAGTCCATTTTTTGGTTGAAGGAGCCTTGATAGTAGTCCTTCCAACTGAAGAATAGATCATAACAATTGGTTGGCATTGTAATATTCATTTTTAATTCTCTGAGCGCATTACTCCAAACTTCCTTTGTGAATTTACTTTCTGTGAACAAATGTTCCAATTTTTCCTATGCCTCTTTGCCCAGGATGCAATGAATTGGACCTAGGATCCCTCTCTTCCTCAAATTATTAGCTGCTAGAGTCTTGTGGTGGGCAAGGATCTAGAAAAATACATTGACCTTTGGAAGGCCATTGGTGCACTGGATCTTATTCCATTTGTTTTTATTTAAATACTTGTTTTTATTCTTGTATACCATTCGGTATCCTTCCTTCACTGAGTACAGGCCGTTCTTCCCCCAGCCACATTAATCCTTTATGCTTTTGTAAACTGGTGCGTCTCCATGCAGTAACATGAGGAGACCTCTATAGTCCATCTGCAGATGCACTGGGATCTTTAGCCTCTTCTACATGATCCATCTCCCATTGCTTTCCCAATCAGACAAGTCATGAAGAGTGTGGATTCCACTGCCCTAAAGCCACGTCTTCAGATCGCTTATTTCCTGAAAATAATTTGTCGGTGAATGCTTTCCAAGCTTGTCATGCCAGAGTTTTATGTTTTTCCCATTTCCTGCTTCCCAGTACAAATTCTCGTGGATGAGGTATGTTGAGTTTTTGCAGAGCTCCCAAACCGGAGACCCAACACTTCTCATGTGCTCTCAACGCATCTTCTTCTGCTACTAGCCATGTATTTCTTCTACAGCGTCTGCTTCCACCATGCATTATCTCCAGAGACAATTCTCCATAAAAATTTTGCACCAAGCGCTAGATTCATGGCTTGTGGATATCTTACACACACTCCTCCACAATTCTTGGGGCTGAACAAGATTTCCCAACTAACCAATTAATTTTTTTTGCGCTAGTGCCTTTTCTCCTTGCCAGAGGAATTTTCGGATTTATTTATTAATCCCTCGTACTATTTGTTTAGGAGAAAAATATATTCAGCAAACATATATGTGTTGGGTGTTATAATGCCTAGATTAATTCACCTAATATTTAATTATCGACTGTGGTTGGTAGGCTTCGAGTTGCTCCAAAATATATGCAAAGGTAAAGGGTGTCATGTAAATATTTTAACAAACAAAAGATCGAAAGATATTTCAAAATGAAAAACTGAGTCAAACTCCTAAGAATGCAATTATTAATATAATTGAACCAAGACAAAACATCAAATTAAACTAAGATCAGATCAAGCTATATTACTTTATTTAACAAATCAGAATACAATCACTACTTTTTATGACAAAGTCTAAAAACTAACTAAGCAAATAAAGTGTACATTTGGAAATGCAAGTACAACAACTAAATAGTTTATAAACAAATAACTCCTAACTAAAAATGATACTATCAACAACTACTTAAAAGGCTATGATGCAAAGAAAACTTAAATAAGTGAATGGAAAACTAGGTAAGAGAAACAAGTAGAAAACTTAATAAAGAAAACCGAATAAGAGAAGCAAGTAGAAAACTTAATAAAGAAACTGAATTCTATCCTACAAGTCTTTGTTGGTAACACGCAGTGAAAAATGAAACTATTCCTAAAGATAACAATACCAATCCTAAGTTTTACATGCAAACGGATAAATTAATCCAAATGCATAATTATAAAACAATACAATCGTAAGAAGAATCAGAAACAAAACATACCCTAACTCAAAAGCATGTTCAAAGGGAAAAGAGGTAGAGAAAAGAATAAAACTTTAATAAATAACCTAAAACAATCAAACTTATAGCCTAAATAATAAATAAAACTGTTATCTAACTATTACAGTCAAAGCATACATCAAATACTAAAGAACCAAAACTTAAAACAATTTTAAAACACATTAAAAACACTAAAAACATAACTGTGGGCTGAATGACAGACTGAACTGCAGGTTTGCAAAACAGACTGGAAAGAAGGTAAGAATGACAGGCTGAACAGACTGTCTAAATGAGAGTCTGTATAAAAAAAACAGTATAAAATAACCTAAATGATATACTTCTCAGCTGATTTTATGCATATGAAGATGCAATGCATAAGGAACAATAAATAAACCTATTTAATCATCAAATTTAGCAGTAAAATAAACTTAAACAAATTCATGAACATCTAGAATCATTGCTTATTAATAAACAAACTGAAATTCAAATTGCATAATCTTATAATAGAGAAGAAATAAATAGAACATAGTCTATTTAAATTGATAAAAACAATCTACTCTATCTTCTTATGAACAAAACTAAATAATAAGCTGGAAATGCAATGACATAAACAAATGGAAAACAACTATGCGCTCAATCTAGCTATTTAATTCTGGAAATAAAATGTATTGCAAAAAGCAAATGAAACAAACATTTACAGTAACTTGATGAAATAAACAAACTAGAAATCAAAACTAAATTAGCTACAAAGAAAAATAACGAAAACAAGAAAAGAAAACCTCTGGTTGATGAGGGACCCTCTCAGTAATTAGGGGTGACTCCCAGCTAGCGCTTACATGAACAAAATCATGAACAACGAAATGTAGAACTTCAATTAAAAATATTGAACAATATTACAACGTTCTTCTCTCAGAAAACTGACTGTCTAACTAATGAGAATGATCCACCCCCAACACTCACCCAGAGGCTGGTATTTATATTGTTTACAAGAGATGAGCAAGTCAACCCTTTAGTGGTTGACTGCTCTCTAAATTTAGTCAATCATAAAGGCTATTAACAAATCAAATCCTAGCGCACAGGTATCTTCCTTCACTTTCGCGAGTCTGGTTCTCTTCATCATGATATGGCATGCGGGCTCCTTCCTTATCGTGGTTGGTGTAATGGTGTTAAGCAAAGGAAACATACAGGGTAGGTCTTCTAGAATGGAGACATTCCACCCTTTAAACACGTGGGCAATAGGTAGGTTACAAATCTGTTGCATCATTTAATGCATGAGATTGGTTATTAACAGCGCGCAGACTGATTAGCGATCTGTACGGAAATCTAGACAACGAGCTGGAACGTGAGCTACATCGTGAGCTGGAAAATGAGCTGTGTCATAAGCTGGATGCGCTGTCTGTTTGCGTACTTGTTATTAATTCGCCCAAACAGACTATATAACCTGCAAACGAATATACACATTAAGTAACATATCACATATGCTTTAAATAATGTTAGTTTAAATCAATAAAATCATAAAATGACAATAATAAATGGATTATATATAAACCTTTAATTTATTCATACCTTGGGCTAAATGGTGATCCACGTGGCAGAAAATACATAAAAAGATAACAAAACATATGTTTAAATGAGTAATTTAAATGCAAAAAATGATAATAAATCTGTGCTCGACATTCCCCCAAAGCATAGAAATTCCAGGTCCCACTGAGCAAAAAAAATAAGAGATCACACTGTCATAGCGAACTTTGAGACGTGAGCCATCAACAGGCATATGCATAAATGAGTGAGTTCATAAGGTTTATAATTAGTTCAACCATATCCAAAGTAAACCTTGGATAGGTTGAACGTATGAGACAAAGACATAAATCACATTTATGATAAGATTGATCTACAAGAAAATTGGTCATTTGATAATTTACATGCATGATTGGGTAAAAGGATAGGGTTACTAAGAATGAAATGATAATTAAAAAAACTTTTAAGGTCAAAGCATTCACATGGAGGTAAAAACTATTTGTCAAAAACAAAATTTGGTTAGCAAATTTTAATCATAAGTGTTGTAATATCACCAAGTTTTATTAGATCGTCATTTGGACCATCATTCGACCCTTCATAAATTTATGCTTCATGCTATAAACAAGTTCCACTGCTTAAATGATCCTGAAAACACTTATCATTTGTCAGAGATAAATAGATATGTCATGAATATAAAAAAAACAGTCTAATTTTTCTTAATCATCATGTTATCACTAAAAGATGTTCCTTGACTGCTGAAAGAACATGGCTAGTGAATCTTTAAATTTATTGAAAGGATGATAAGATTTGTAAGTTGAAAGGTGGATGAATATAACAAGGATCAGGCTAATATATGAAAATATTGATCAATGAATGTATAAACATATACAGGGCAGAAAGATCACGAGAATGAACTCATATAAAGAGAAGACAAGCTTTGTCTAGATCAGCGATAAACATATAAACCATCCACAAGAAACCAAATATTGGAAAGAATCAGGGACACAATATAATTTTTATCAGTTCAAAATGAAAACAGAACAGACCAATCTCGAATATGATCACTTCAAAGCCCTCTTTGAAAACCCAGAAATCTAATACATGCTTGTAAAATAAATAAAAAATATCAGTCTGGTCTGTGATTACACTCTCAGCCCTCAGATGGAACTCCCATTTTTCCTGTAGGATGTTGCTATCACTTAAATAGACATCGGAACAAACTGAAATCGAACTGGCTTTCCTAGTTGGTCGCAACTAGAGAAAACGTGTCCAGAGAACCCACCAAATCTCCCAAATGGTTGAGTTTTTTCAGGAAATTCCTCATTGTCTACTAATTGGGTCTTTTTTGCAAAAAACCCACGTCTCAGAATTTTTATTGTTTCCTCCATTTGCTCACAGTTCATTGCATAAAATTTTATGTTGAATAATGACAGGAATCCGACAATCTTCCATTTGTTATCTCCTTTACGAGATATCTTTCAAACAATACATTTGAAAAATATCTCGGGTGAACATCCATATAGAATTAAGTTTCCCGTAACCTCTGGCCTCTCCCTTTGGCACACTTAATCATTGGGCATTTGTCATTTTGTGTCTCTCTGGCACTTAGATGGATGTGTTTTTACCAAATTATTTTATCCTTCAAAATAATTATAAGGATTAAAATTCTTGGTGCTGCCAGAATCTGAAGATTTTGTGGTGAAAAAATCTGGCTCTGGCTAGGGATGGAGACTTCCCTGCAAGGCTCCAAGAACCTAGCAGTTCCAGTGGCCTTTTCTATTGGGTTGGAGTCTTCATGCTTCTATCAAATTCCAACAACTTGATTCAAATCTAAACACACATTACTGAAATGAAAACATACTGCTGCAAACCAACTGCTCGAGAAACAAGCTTATTCATCTACCTAATTCTACTTCTAACTGGTAGAAGCAAACTGATCATGTGTAATCATGCTTCCAGTGAAGCCATGATAACATCCAATCAACTGTAAGAACTTCTGACATGTAGCTAGAAATAAAAAAAGAATTTAACATTTGTAGTAGAAACTTGTTTTGCAAAGAATACTTACAATCATAATCTTCCTTGATTCCAAACTCTGCAAGGATGACATTTTTTGAAAACTGTAACTCCGTATGAATGGCCATCGAGTCCTGCCAGTTGTGCTGCATCTCTAGCTGATACAAAAGGTCACATTGTTTCTCTGCTTCACTTATCAAATGATATTTTATTTGTTCTATTGGAAAGAGAGCATGAACATCATGCACGGTGAGATATGATATCTAGTGAACTGTATCTTCATGGATCTGATCAACATTAACATCCTCAACTTCATTCTTAACAATAAGATAATGAGGAGCAGTAGCTTGATTTCAAAAGAAATTATCCTTATTCACTACAAACTTATTTTCCTGTTGATAAGCATGATCATGCTTATGAAATTCCGTCAGAAAATTCATAATAAAATAACTCTTATATTCTGAACCAAAAGAATTTTCTGTTGCATATATGAAATCATTTTGTTGATGTAATTGAGAAGTAGATGCATCTTTCACATCACGGAAAGTTGACACATCTAATTCATTGATTGTAATTGTTGGAGTTAAGGATAAATCTGAAGATGCCACAATATCATTTTGACAGGAATAAAACCTCAAGGTTGATCCCTGCTATTCATACACTTCTTCCATTTCCTGCATATTAAAATTTTTATCAATAATTTGATCATGAAGCTTGCCACAAACCCTGATCTGTCGGATCTCAACTTATGTGCATTAAAAGTTTATTTAAAGAATGCGTTAATCAGTTTGCTGAATTCATCAAATAGCTTGAACAGTTAATTAAATGCTGAAATCTGATATAACAACAAACTAAATAGGAAATGAAACAACAAAACTGAAACAGAAATGAGAAACACTGAAACAGAGAGCCACAAACACAGAAGTAGATAACGGAGTTCACCCCCTCCACTAGGCTACGTCTCTGGGTCCCTCTCCAATGGGTACCGATCCAATTAATCTCTTAAAGATGGTACAAAAATGGTTCTGGAATCAACTTCAGCAACTGTAAACAGAATGCTGTACAAAGGCTTTAAGACCTCTCTTCTGGAAATTACAATTAGCCTTCGAAAGGCAAAGAAAGCTAAATTATAATAGAGAATGTCGACTTCAAAAGAAACAACATCTGGCCACTTCGCAGCCTCCCCAAGTTTCTCATAATAGAAAAACGAAGCTCCGTGCTCTAACACAATCTGAATCTCTCCCTTTGTCGTCCCCTAATGTGGCCAAAAAATCCTCTATTTAACGTTCAGTTCGAGGATAAGTAACGGGTCTTGATTCGTGTTTATCATCACAGCTGTTATCTTCTCTATTATCATTACAACCATATGCTAAACTGAACCATGCAATCCCGCCAAATCGCTGCATAAGGATTATGTTACCACGAGGTTCCATGTCCCCGAAACGTTGCAACTAACTCCACGCACATGTGTTAACTCACAACACATTGCAATAACCTGCAACCGAGCTATGCCACATGTAACGTAACCGTTTGATGTCACCACCACTTCACAAATGTCGCAGCATCCACAACAGCATCGCAGCATCCAAAACATCGCAGCATCCATAACGTCGCAGCATCCATAACGTCGCAACATCCACAACGTCACAGCAGCCATAAATGTCGCAGCAAACGTGATCGCGTGGCTCTTCACGAACCAGGCGATGTTCCTCTTGACTATGCACAAAATGCGTGGCCCATAATGCGCAAGCTGCACAACTCATGCAAGCTACGTGGCCCATGCAAGCTGCGCGGCCCATACAAGCTGCGCAATGTTATGTCGAACCGTGGGGCCCTTAAGGCTAGTCGTGCACTATGTTTAGCATGTTATGTTCTTTGAACCATAGATTAATAGCTATTGTACCATGTTGGATTAGTGTAATTTTGAAGATGAATAATCCACCGGATCAAACCTGTAGATTGTTCTCCACTTCCTTTGCATCAACAAACATCTGCTGCAAGGATGGTGACTTTCTTTCTTTGAGGTATAAAAATAGATCGGGATGTTGTGCCATTGTGTATTGTATCATAGCAACAATCTCAGTAGGTCATATTTCAATAGGCATGCTGTAATAAATATTGGGAAATCTTCTATTGAATTCAATGATAGTTTCATTTCTCTTCTTCTTCAAGGAAGAAAAATCAGATAGGTATTGATCGAAGGACTTATTCTCTCCCCAATATCTTGAAAATGAATTATAAAACTCAGTCCATGAACAAATAGAATGAGCTTCCAAATTTCTAAACTAGAAAGCAACATCTCCAGCTAAATATTTCGAAAATAATCTCATGACAACATCTTCATGTAATATTTCAAAATTATCAACAAAGTTTTCAAAGGCTCCCAAATGCTTCTCGGCTGTAACATGATCCTCTCTAGTAAACCGAGGAAGATACTCAAAGAAATCAAGAGGATAAGAATTAAGGTAATAAGGCAGCTTCAATGGTTTAAACAACCTATTTCTGATTTTGGCTTGAAAAGTAGTATGTTGAACATGAGGATTAACAAGCTGATGGTAAGGCTCACTAATAATATAATAAGGTACTGAGATCTGAGCAGGTTCTGAATCGGTTTTAACCTCCTCGAGGTTACATGACTGACTAAATTCAGAAGGGATTTGAATACAAAACTCATTCTTATGAACAGGCTGGGATGAAGATATGGGATCAACATCAACAACATAAGAAGGCTGAAAATTTTCCTCTTCTAAAGATGGATATACAAAGGTGGGTTGATGATCATCCGAATAAACAAAACATAAGATGATTCTCTTAATGCGTGAAGGGAACAACATAAATGAGCTGATAAAGAAAAACAAAAGTTCATGGAGAAAGCTCATGAACAGATACCTGGTTTTACACTTCATCCCCTTCGTCTTTTGTCAGCAAGATTCTACCCTGTGAAATATTTAATCGTGGAGTCTCTAGGCAGATGATTGCATTCAATCTCTTATCTACCATCAAGAGCTGGATCTGTGTCGTTATTGTTCTTCCCGGGGAAGATATCTTCGCTCCTACGTCCCCGACAACGACGCCATAATATGTTATCACTAAAAGATGTTCCATGACTGCTGAAAGAACATGGCTAGTGAATCTTTAAATTTATTGAAAGGATGATAAGATTTGTAAGTTGAAAGGCGAATGAATATAATAAGGATCAGGCTAATATATGAAAATATTGATCAATGAATGTATAAACATATACAGGGCAGAAACATCATGAGAATGAAGTCATATAAAGAGAAGACAAGCTCTTTCCAAATTAGTGATAAACATATAAACCATCCACAAGAAACTAAATATTGGAAAGAATCATGGACACAATATAATATTTATCAGTTCAAAATGAAAACAGAACAGACCAATCTCGAATATGATCACTTCAAAGTCCTCTTTGAAAACCCATAAATCTAATACATGCTTGTAAAATAATAATAAAAAATATCAGTCTGATCTCTGATTACACTCTCATCCCTAGGTTGGAACTCCTCTTTTTCCTGTAGGATGCTGCTATCACTTAAATAGACAATGGAACAAACAGAAATCGAACTGGCTTTCCTAGTTGGCCGCAACTAGAGAAAATGTGTCCAGAGAACCCAACAAATCTCCTAAACGGTTGAGTTTTTTCAGGAAATTCCTCACTATCTACTAGTTGGGTCTTTTCTGCAAAAAACCCACATCTCAGAATTTTTATTTTCTCCTCCATTTGCTCACAGTTCATTGCATAAAAACGCCCATTGAATAATGACGGGAATCCGATGATCTTCCATTTCTTATCTCCTTCATGAGATATCTTTCAAACAATACATTTGAAAAATATCTCGGGTGAACATCCATATAGAAGTAAGCTACCTGTAACCTCTAGCCTCTCCCTTTGGCACACTTAATCATTGGGCATTTCTCATTTTGTGTCTCTCTGGCACTTAGATGGACGTGTTTTTACCAAATTATTTTATCCTTCAAAATAATTATAAGGATTAAAATTCTTGGTGTTGCCAGAATCTGAAGATTTTGTAGTGACAACACATCCCATTCCCCCAAACCAGAGAAATGCCAGGTCCCACTGAGCAAAAGAAATAAGAGATCACACTATCATAGCAAACTTTGAGATGTGAGCCAGCAACAAGCATATGCATAATGAGTGAGTTCATAAGGTTTATAATTAGTTCAACCATATCCAAAGTAAACTTTGGATAGGTTGAACGTATGATACAAAGACATAAATCGCATTTATGATAAGATTGATCAACAAGAAAATTGGTCATTTGATAATTTACATGCATGATTGGGTAAAAGGATAGGGTTACTAAGAGTGAAATGATAATTAGCAAAACATTTAAGGTCAAAGCATTCACATGGAGGTAAAAACTATTTGTCAAAAAAAAAAATTGGTTAGCAAATTTTAATCATAAGTGTTGTAATATCACCAAGTTTTATTAGATCGTCATTTGGTATTTCATTTGGACCATCATTCCATCCTTCATAAAGTTATGCTTCATGCTATAACCAAGTTCCACTGCTTAAATGATCCTAAAAACACTTATCATTTGTCAGAGATAAATAGATCTGTCATAAATAAAAAAAATAAAAACAATCTAATTTTTCTTAATCCTCCCCCCCCCCCAACCAAAGATATGGCGTGTCCTCAAGCCATGGGAGAGAAGATTTGATTGTTCCAGATAAAATAAAAAGTGCTATCATGTTGTTTATTATTTTGTAAGAAAAATAAAAACTAACTAGTAAATGGAAATGATGCAGATATGTATATTCATGAAAAATATAACAGTGCTTAGAAAGACCACTCGAATGTTTAATATATATATATATATATATATATATAACTGAAATAAATGCCATAGGAAAAGCTAGTCATCCATGCCTTATTTAAAGATATCTTTTCATCACAAAATATTTTAAGTTTACCGGGAAATGTGTGAGATTTACAGCTATGGGTCCCATTTCTAAGATAATTATATCCTGGATATTGATTGAATTTGATGGCTGGATCCAAGCCCTACTTACAGCCATTCTCTAATGACATCATAAACAATTGGCCTACACATGCATTTATATATATTCTGGTTTTTAAATATATTATCATTTTTCTGAACCATGTGCATAGTGGTGAATTAAACATATCTCTTTTACCCGATATTGCCCCACTGCCAACAGGCATGTTCAGTACCCCGACGAGTTTATCTTGGTACCATGCAATCATAATCCCGCTGCCAGCGAGCCTGTTGAGTACCCTGACGGGTTTACTTGCATTTATCGAGCTTCCTTGTTTTAAGTTTTTACTTAGCATTGACCCACTGCCAGCAGGCCTGTTTAGTACCCCGGCGGGTTTGCCTTGTATAATGATATTAAATATATGGAAGCCGATTGGTACTAGAGCGTGTTTAGTCCTTCTAAACACATAATTCAATTTTGTAAAATAAACTTATAAGTAATTTCATAATGGCCTTAACCATAGATCATGTCAAAAGAGAATAACTTAAAGCTGTTCTTTGTCCTTACAGTCCTTCTTCTTCATAAAATATAAGTAATATTCCCCACAAGCAGAAATTCCGCTTACTCTCAAGTTATCACCAAAATACTTGAGAGACAAGTTTTGATAACAAGTATAGGATGAACTAGTTATTCCATAGGCATAAGGTGAGATTTGAAAAAGATGATAATGAGAGTAGGTCTGTCAAGCAAGTGTTCAAAATAGAAAATCAGAAATATACATGTTTGAATCAAAATACCAAAAACTATCTGAATCATAAAAGAAAGGGTTTAGAGTGATATATAGAGAATTGTTTTTAATTGTTACTATAAGCTGTAAATTTCAAAAGTACCCCAAGAAAAGTTAAGATACTTGATGAGTGTTTTAGTGTACTTCCCTTTTCCGAATAATACTCCATGAGCTGCTTATAGAGATAAAGTGTTTGTAACCAACTGCAAAACCACTTGTTAGATGACCCATATTTATTTATAAAAACATATATAACATTATAGAAAGGAAAAGAGTCACCTGTACTAAGCTTGTCAGAAATGGCTCTTATTTATTTGATAAAACAAAAACATATTTACATAATATCCTATTCTACTTAGAAAGAGAGAAAACAATTATATTCAAGTGTATGAATCCTTCCAATGTAACCAAGTTCGAAGCAAAATTAAAAATATACCTTTATCCACATACAAGAAAAATATAGCAGTGACTGTATGGATACGAAGAACCAAGCAACTTGTTTGATTTAGTAGCAATAAGCATTGAAGGAGGGGATGGTACCGTGGCTTGGTTGCCTCTTGGAACCATAGTTCAATGTAGCTTATGTATTCTAGGTTCTCTTCTTTATTTGTTATGTCACGAGGTCTTTCATCAAATCCTAGAATGTATACAAAATCTATGTTTAGTGATGGGGAATATTTAGGTTCTAATGTTTGTCCTTCATCAAATGAGATGCATTCTATTTCGATCTTATCTTCTTGTGGAAAAGGCCAAGTAGAAACTTCATTTTTTTCCGTATTGTCTATGACTCCTAGATCTACCACCTCTCCAGGTCTTGTATGAATTTCTTGTAATAATGTTGGTGAGGTAGATGAGGTGGGTAAATGTTGCAGTGCAACACTGTAAGCATATTGGACTGCTTTATTATTGTTAGAATGTGGAATAGATTGAACAAGAAGGTGCATAGGGCATAGAGGAATTTTATGAGAAGGTGTTTGCAGTCAGTGCAATTGATTGGCTTGTGTAGTTAATCCTGCCTGGAAAATTTGTTGAAAATATTGTGGAAAGTGTAGAGGAACAGGAAGTGTTGCAACATCTGAGAGAGTATCCCTATGATCATAAGATGAGACAGAAAGGCTTTGTGAACAAGGTTGATAGGGGTTAAGATGAGGCTGCAACGACTGATAAGAAGGCCCTATTCTTACCAGTCTTGAATTTTCCTCTTGAATACCTTCTACATAATTCACAAACATCATCATATGATAACTGAAATACATCACCTATTCCCATCAGACTTAAAATTTCTAAATATTCATTTTTTATGCCTTTGAGTAAAAGTTTTTTCAAGGTATCCTTCCCTGACTATCTTAGTTTTGATCTCGGAAGGTTGTATCGGAAGCGTTCGATATAGTTTTCCAAATTTTCTTCTTCTCCCTGGGTTGATTCGAAGATGTCCTCCTTGACTTTGCAATAATCTTGGTATCGTTTTAAGAATACATGTTTCATATATTCCCAAGTTTGAATGCAATTACCACCTAGGCTCATGAACCATCGGAGGGCTGCTCCTTTCAAGGTAAGAGGAATTTTTTTTTCAGATTTTGAACATCATATCCTCTACAGAGTATTTCCAATTGAAATAAAAATTCATCAGGGTCTTCATTCTCTATTCTATGAAAATTTGGTAAAATGGATGGGGGAACGCGCTGTATTTGTGTCACTCCCCCTGTATCTCTAATAGGGAATTCAAAGGTAACAACGTCTTCATCCTTTTCCCCTACCATATCTTCTCACAACATAGGTAGTTATTCATGTATTTATATTGAGGTTCCTCTTTAGAATGTTCCTGTTAATTTGTTAGCAGGATGGGTGGTGCTTACAACACCACTATGTGATTTAAATGTTAAAATAAGTCACGCACTTGCATGAAATAAATAAACTCATGCTAACTCTTTGTATAAAAGAAAGAAACATAATACTGAAAGGCAATGGCTGTGGGGGAACTAGTTTTAGTGTATCTACCTTTAGAATCTCTAGGTCTATTCATGAAAAACTAAACTAGAGAAAATCCTATGCTACTACTATTGTTGGATTTGGGGGTGCCTGTTATAATATATGTGCAGGTTCTTACCTCTCGTCTTACCGCTCCCCCGCCATCAGCCAATTACTAAACTTCATAAGGAAATTCTATTTATTCTACCTTACAAAAGAACTCCCTAGCAACGACGCCAAAATATTGGGTGTTATAATGCCTAGATTGATTCACCTAATATTTAATTATCAACCGGGGTTGGTAGGATTTGAGTTGCTACAAAATATATGCGAAGGTAGAGGGTGTCGTGTAAATATTTTAACAAACAAAAGATCGAAAGATCTTTCAAAACGAAAAACGGAGTCAAACTCCTAAGAATGCAATTATTAATAAAATTGAACCAAGACAAAATATCAAACTAAAATAAGATCAAGCTATATTACTTTATTTAACAAATGAGAATACAATCACTACTTTTTATGACAAAGTCTAAAAACTAAGTAAGCAAAGAAAGTGTACATTTGGAAATGCAAGTACAACAACTAAATAATTTATAAACAAATAACTCCTAACTAAAAAGGATACTATCAACAACTACATAAAAGGCTATGATGCAAAGAAAACTTAAATAAGTGAATGGAAAACTAAGTAAGAGAAACAAGTAGAAAACTTAATAAAGAAAACTGAATAAGAGAAGCAAGTAGAAAACTTAATAAAGAAACTGAATTCTATCCTACAAGTCTTTGTTGGTAGTCACACAGTGAAAACTGAAACTATTCCTAAAGATAACACTACTAATCCTAAGTTTTACTTGCAAACGGATAAATAAATCCAAAAGCATAATTATAAAACAATACAATAGTAAGAAGAATAAAAAACAAATAAAAGAACCAAAACATACCCTAACTCAAAAGCATGTTCAAAGGGAAAAGAGGTAGAGAAAAGAATAAAACTTTAATTAATAACCTAAAACAATCAAACTTATAGTCTAAATAATAAATAAAACTGTTATCTAACTATTACTATCAAAGCATACATCAAATAATAAAGAACCAGAACTTAAAACAATTTTAAAACACATTAAAAACACTAAAAACAGAACTGTGGGTTGAATGACAGACTGAACTACAGGTCTGCAAAACAGACTGGAAGGAAGGTCAGAATGACAGGCTAAACAGACTGTCTGAATGACAGTTTGTATAAAGAAAACAATATAAAATAACCTAAATGATCTACTTCTCAACTGATTTTATGCATATGAAGATGCAATGAATAAGGAAGTACATTAAATAAACCTATTTAATCATCAAATTTAGCAGTAAACTAAACTTAAACAAATTCATGAACATCAAGAATCATTGCCTATTAATAAACAAACTGAAATTCAAATTGCATAATCTTATAACAAAGAAGAAATAAACAGAACTTAGTCTATTTAAATTGATAAAAACAATCTACTCTATCTTCTTATGAACAAAACTAAATAATAAGCTGGAAATGAAATGACAGAAACAAATGGAAAACAACTATGCGCGCAATCTAGCTATTTAATTTTGGAAATAAAATGCATTGCAGAAAGCAGATGAAACAAACATTTACAGTAATTAATGAAATAAACAAACTAGAAATCAAAACTGAATTAGCTACAAATAAAAATAATGAAAACAAGAAAAGAAAACCTCTGGTTGATGAGGGGCCCTCTCAGCAATCAGGGGTGACTCCCGGCTAGCACTTAAATGGATAAAATCATGAACAACGGAATGTAGAACTTCTATTAAAAATACTGAACAATGTTACAGTGTTCTTCTCTCAGAAAACTGACTATCTAACTAATGAGAATGATCCACCACCAACACTCACGCAGAGGCTGGTATTTATATTGTTTACAAGAGATGAACAAGTCGACCCTTTAGTGGTCGACTGCTCTCTAAATTTAGTCGATCATAAAGGCCGTTAAAAAATCAAATCCCAGTGCATAGGTATCTTCCTTCTCTTTCGCAAGTCTGGTTCTCTTCATCATGATATGGCATGCGGGATCCTTCCTTATCGTGGCTAGTGGAATGGTGTCAAGCAAAGGCAACATACAGGGTAGGTCTTCTAGAATGGAGATGTTCCACCCTTTAAACATGTGGGCAGTAGGTAGGTTACAAATCTGTTCCATTGTTTAATGCATGAGATTGGTTATTAACAGCGCCTAGACTGATTAGCGATCTAGACGGATAGATGGACAACAAACTGGAAGGTGAGCTATGTCATGAGTTGGACAACGAGCTGTGTCATAAGCTGGATGCACTGTCTGTTTGTTTGTCTGTTTGTGTACTTGTTATTAATTCGCCCAAACAGACTATATAACCTGCAAATGAATATACACATTAAGTAACATATCACATATGCTTTAAATAATGTTAATTTAAATCAATAAAATCATAAAATGACAATAATAAATGGATTATATATAAACCTTTAATTTATTCATACCTTCGGCTAAATGGTGATCTGCGTGGCAGAAAATACATAAAAAAATAACAAAACATATGTTTAAATGAGTAATTTAATTTCCAAAAATGATAGTAAATATGGGCTCAACAATATGGGATAAGTAGAGAGGACAGATTTTCATAGCACTAATTTTCCTGTTGGGTTGAGCCATCTGGTTCCCCAAGAGTTGATTTTTTTTTTGCCTATCAAATCGAGCCAATCTACCTTCATTTTTTCCCTTTGAATATGGGGATTCCCAGATAACTGAAAGATATCCAATCCGTGAGTCCCTCGAAACCCAAGATTCTTGATATCCTTTCCATGTTTCTAGGCAGGCAGTTCCAACCACGTGCTTTTGACTTATCAGTGTTTATATTACCATCCAATGCATTGAGGAAGGTGGAGAGAAATTTATTGAACCTTTCTTCCATGACCGTGGAAGCAGCCCCAAGTAGAATTGTGTCATCTGCAAACTGTGCATGATTTGCAGATCTGACTCCCCTTGCAATTTTCAGACCTCTGAGTTCCCCAATGTCTTGTTGTTGCTGCAACTTTCTACTCATAGAGTCCATGACCAGGATGTAGAGATATGGACATAGAGGGAAGCCTTGTCGAATTCCCCTGGAGGATTGGAAGAATTTAGTTGTCCTACCATTTACCAGCAGGGAAATCTAGGGACTACTGATGCAAGCTTTAATCCATCTAGTGAACCTTATAGAAAAACCAAACTTTGACATGATTTCTAGCAGAAAGAAGTGATTTACTCGATCAAAAGTGTTAGTCATATCGAGCTTTATAGCCATACCTTGCTGCTTGCGATCCATGCTGGTGTTGATTGCTTCCTGGACAATAATGACGTTGTCTAGAATTTGCCACCCAGCAACAAATCCTCCCTATGTCTCTGAGATTAGTCTTCCCATGACTTTCTTCATTCTTATGGCTGAGATTTTTGACAGGATTTTGTAAGGGGGGTTATAAAGAGAGATAGGCCTGAAGTGGTCTATTGTCATGGTTTTTTTATCCTTTGGAATTAAGGTGAGGAAGGAAGAGTTGGTGCCTGTAAATTTGAACATATAGATCTGTAGACAAATACACAACTCACAAAGAAGATCTCACAATTTACTCAGCAAATGAAGAATGAAACAGTGCAAAAGGGGTGCAGCTGTGAATGCTTTCATTAATAAAAAAAGTAATTCAAATAATAATTACAATGAAGTAAAATGGCTTTAATAGCCACAAGCAATTCGAATCCACATGAGGAAGTTCGAATTGATTAGACTCTACTTGACTGTAGGTAACCAAGACTTGTCTAAATCACTATCCGAGGACCCAATAGTTAACTGTCCTTGTCTAAACCATAACCGGAGTTCATCGGAGCTCTAAAACACAACTCAAGTGTTACATTCAGTGTTGACCAATGGTTAACTGACTGTGGTAGGTGAGAAATAAATTGATATGTTGCAGCCATGAATAGCAAACCATGAGTGGTAAGAACAGCCCCAAGTGTTAGGAGCAGGTGTCCAGGCGGATGCAAAAAATCTTCCTCTTTACTAGTTCTGTGAGGAGATGAGCA
>LPNX010040526.1:126661-157184 GCA_001517045.1 Pseudotsuga menziesii
TTAAAATAAATGGTTAACCGAGATGGTGGATGCACAGCTTTCTTCTTCTTCAAAATTCTGAATTTTGGTGCATGCAATCCTGCAGGATTTTGTTGGAAAATCTAGATCATGGGGAGTGAATGTGTCACTCTTATAATCTGATATTTCTTCCAAAATATCCAATTATTTACATATTTGCACACCAGCAGCAACATTAGAGGAAGAAAAATCAAATTTCTCTTCACTTTCGGAAGCAATTACTGGTAAATTTTGCACAGAATTTAAAGGAAAATCACCGGTGAATGTTTGCATGGAAGTGCAGCAGAATTTTTCTTCAATACCAGAGATTCAAATGTCTTCTTCTGTTTCAGCAATATGAGAAGATGAGATATCAGAGATCTCATGAACTTCCGGAGCATCAGGAGAAGGAGTCACTGCATGGAGACTGTCTTCAATTCGAATTGACTGTGTAGAAGCTTCTGCTTCATCTTCATCTTGAACAACTTTATCAGAGAGAGTAGAGGCCGAGACTTTTGAATCAAGGATTCTTATGGTACTGGATGTGTTCCATCTTCTATCAAATCCAAAGGTTTTGTCCAATCTTGTCCAGAGTTCCTCTGGATATTTAATAGATCTACTGAGGTAGCGCATGCTAGGAGAAAGAGCCAGTTCCATTATTTCAAAGGCTGCATCCTTTGCATTTAGCCAGTCATTTTCACTCTCAAAATTATGTCTACCATATCCATCAGACACTAAAAATATTTTTTGTCTTCTCAGACATATAATCATCTTCAACTTCCATTCAAAATAGTCTGAGGATCGGGTGAGAAGAGGAACTGATGAATTCATTTCGAAGTTGTACCTGCAAAACAAAAAAAATGATCCTGTAGGAGATCCGAGGAGGAGAAGTGCCTTATCCGTCAAGGCTCTGATACCATGTAAATTTGGGCATATATATCTGTAGACAACTACACAACTCACAAAGAACATCTCACAATTTACTCAGCAATTGAAGAATGAAACAGTGCAAAAGGCTTGCAACTGTGAATGCTTTCATTAATCAAAAAAGTAATTCAGATAATAATTACAATGAAGTAAAATGGATTTAATAGCCACAAGCAATTCGAATCCACATGAGGAAGTTCGAATTGATTAGACTCTACTTGACTGTAGGTAACCAAGACTTGTCTAAATCACTATCGGAGGACCCAGTAGTTAACTGTCCTTGTCTAAACCATAACTGGAGTTCATCGAAGCTCTAAAACACAAATCAAGTGTTACATTCAGTGTTGACCAATGGTTAACTGACTGTGGCAGGTGAGAAATGCGCCCCACATGTGTGCATTCAAGTAAACCTAGAGCTAACTGAATGTGGAGGACTTGAACTGAAAGTAACTGACTCCTAACTTAGCTTGACTAGTCATTAACTGAAGTGAACTGACCTTGGTTGGTTTCGGCACTCCCGGTGGCTTTTTAAATTGTAGGGATTGATCTAGGAGGCTCCTAAACTTATGCAATCAAGTGCAGTAAGTGGTACTGAGCCTCAATTAGTGTTCCCCACACTTTAGTAACTGAAACATGTGCCCCAATTAGGTCAAGTTTACCCAATGGTGCTAATGACTATAAATAGACTGGATGGACTCTTGATTTAGACATATGACCAAATTTGGACAAGGGAGGATTAATAATCCTAACAGTGCCCCCCCCCCAACCTTGTCCTTTTTCCTCGCCCAATTTAGCATTTTTTTCAAGTCTTCCTTTATGATCTCCCAGACTGCTCTATAAAAATTGATGGTGAAGCCATCCGGCCCAGGAGCCTTGTCTGCTTGAAATGCCCAAATGGATTCTTTAATATCGAACTCCATTATGGGTTTTGAAAGATCCTTGTTGTCCTGCTCCGAAATAAGTGAAGGTATTTCAGAGAGAAGATCCTCTTGCGCTACGAGATCAGTCTCATCCTTATCCAGGTAGAGATCTCTAGAGTGTTGAAATACGTGGATCTTAATCTCCTCCTACTCTACCATCTTATTCTAGTATTTATCCTTTAATTCTTTGATCATGTTGAAGTTGAGAATTTCTTTTGTTTGATTGTGGAAGTAATTCATATTACTATCCCCACCTTTTAACCAAAGCTACCTGGACTTCATCCTCCAATTCTCTTCCTCACCTCCAGCTACGATTAGGATCTTAAGGTTCAAGTATTTTTCCTGGATGATAAGAAGAGGGGTGAATTCATCACCCTCTATCTTAGATTGCAGGGCTACTAGCACGGGTTGCAGTTGCGTTTTCCTATTGCCAAGATTATTGTACTCTGTTTTCACCCATTTTTTCAACTCATAACGTACCTTTCTTAACTTTCTCTCCCAAATGAAGCTAGGAGAGCCAACACAAGTCTAGCTCCATGCATTTTATTTAAGTCCATGGATTTTTCCTCATGGAGCTAAGAGGATTTGAATCGAAAGGTAATGGGGCTGAGATTTGCTGAGGTGGAGAGCATCAAGGAGATCGGCTTGTGGTATGAGACCGCAGAGGGTAAAGCAAAGGAAGTGGGGATGAGGTCTTTTTGCAGGAAGGAAGTGCTTATGAAATAACGATCAAGCCTGGCCACAATGTATCCCACTCCCAACCTTCTATTATTCCAAGTATACTTTCCATTTTTTAATGGAGGATCTAGCAGATCCACCTCATATTTTACATCCTCCATGTTTTCCCCATAGGGGTATCTTATTCTGTAGCCCCCTCTTCTCACTGATTGAGCTTTGGTATCATTGAAGTCTCCAAGAATTATGAAATCTTTCCTTTTCATGTCCTCTTTAAAAGATGCAAGGCTGCTCCAGAATGCTTGCTTGTCTCTATGATGTGTTGGACCATACACATTGCATACAAAATAATCAATTGAATCATCTTTTTCCTGAAACTATGTGAAGAGCTAGTTTTGATTTTCCTTAACATTTTTGATAACATACTTGAGAAATAGGTCACTATTCCTCCCGAGGCACCATTAGAGCTTATAGCTTTTCCTTAGCTGTTTGTCCAGAAGCGGTGTGAAAGTGCCAAAACTTCCACATCACTCATTTTTTTCTTTTGGATAAGCAAGATGTCTGGCCTTTCAGATTTGATGATGTCTCTTATGGCTTCCACTTTGTTTTTTTCTCCCATCCATCTGCAATTCCAAGAGACAACTTTCATGACTTCTTGTTTGTTTGAGGCCCTGCTCTAGACCTTCCATCCGATCTCCCTATATTTTTGGAGTTTTGAAGGAGATTTTTTTCTTCAATACTCCACTACCTTCCGAGCTCCAGTTCTCTCTGCTTTCTTCTCCCTGCGATATCTTTGTCTTTCTTCCTTTGGTGTTTGGGGCTATTTCGAGATTCTATTGTGACCCATTTAAAGAAGAGTCAGGTGAGAGTGAAGATGAGGAGACTCTACTTTGTTTTACCCTATCTTCCTAAGTCCCTCCAAGCATTGAGGAGTCCCCCATTACTATGTCTATCCGATCTTCTCTGGCAGAAGAGGAAGGGATGTTGCTGCATGCTAAGGTGTCCTGGGGTTCTGAAGTGTCTTCGACTAGGGTTACTTCATTCATGATGATTTCCCCTTCTTTTGCATTCAAAACATTGAACTGATTGCTTGTTGTGCCCTCCTTTTCTCCTGGTGCTGGTGCTTTTCCTTTCTATGGCTATGGATTCCTTGGATAAGGATTTGAGGATGCCATTTTCCTTCCTTTTTTCTCTTGTTGCCTGCCTTCTTTTTGAGTTCCTTCAGTGTTCTCATGTACTGCATTCAGACAGTTTTTGACGAAATGGCCATATTCGTGGCATTTCTTGCATTTAAACGGTAGTTGCTCATAATAAACCTTTTGCGCATGCTCCCAACCATCCATGCATAGGATTACAATTTTAGGTAGCCCCTTTTCTAGGTTGACCTCTACACATATCCTTGCGCAAGAGAAGAGAGAGTCTTTCAACTCTGCTTATCAATGTATTTGCCAAGAGAGTTTCCTATTTCTTGTAGTGTTTCATCATTCCAGCAGTGTAATCGGAGGTGTGGGAGTCGAACCCAAAATGGAACTGCAGAAGGCACATCCTTTTTTGGATCAAAATATAAGCTCCATCGATTTAGGTATAACCCCCGAGGAACCATGAAATAGGGCCCACTTCTGAAGAAAAGGTCCATGTTGTCCTATTTTCAAACAAAAAGGTGAAGCATCCTTTTTTGCAGAAACAATGCTCCAGTCCCATGGAGATCAATGACATCCAGTTTTTCTTGATCTAGTAATCCATTGTTTTTGGCAATGGCCAAATACCTGTCAATTGACCGATCAAACCTCTCTCACTCAGTGCGAGATCTTTCAACCTGGAAGCAACTGACATGATCTACATTCTTGGAGAGTTGGCCTACTTAACAAAGCCATCACCTGCATCAGATTCCCTGAAGGAAACATCTAGAGACCTCCTGCGATATTCTGGGCTTGGATCTGATGGGGGATCCATCCCAAGCTAATATAGGGGCCCTCACTGTCATAAACACCAGAAAAAACCCCCCACAAAATCATGCAACAATCTGATGCAGCAGCGAACTCTCTCAGGAAGCGCTCGCTCTCAAGCAGCAACAATCTCAGGAAACAACGATTTACTCATGTAGCAACGATCTTGATCTCTCTCAACACTCAAATTCAATACATTCTACCAACATTTCAATATTAAGGAGTTTAAGACATAAATGCACTTAATACTTACTCAAATCGAATATACATAGAGAACTAAGGAAATAAGTCTACTGATACCTTACGTATACTAACATTAAATACATATAACCTTAATCAAAGAATGAACTCAAATCAGTTTGGAAAATTATACATACATTTAGATGTAGATATTTTGAAATTACTAAATAGACAAGCTTTGTATTTTATAAAAAAAAAATTAAAAATAGTAAAAGTGAACGTTCTTTCAATCAATACCAATCAACAAGCTGATTCCACACTACTTCAACTATGAAATTCCTTCACAATCGCCACAACAAGTGCTCTTTACCAAACAATACTCCATCTTCTTATTGATATATGTAAATTTCCCCAAACAACCGTATAGAAAGGCTGGAGTTGAACGTGTAAATCTAAAGCTTGTAATTTTGATCAATTATAGCCACTCTTTCTAACCAAAGAGGCTTCCCATCGATTAAGACATCCATCATACTCATAGTTTAGCACAATGATAAATATGGTTCAAACAAAATTGGAATTCTGTCCGATACCATAAAAATTAAAATAAAAAACTTTCGTGATAGTACAACTTTTAAAATTCATTCAATATATATTTTATATAAAACTTGAAGCAAACATGTATATTTTATATTGTAGGATAGTGACCTCATGCTAGAGGAGGTTACAAATCTAGGGCCATGGATACAACCTACGGTAAAACATTGTATATTCAGCTATGCATGCCCACTTTGGTCACTTACCAAGGTGTGGGTCATTTGTGGGAACCCAAGGACCTTGCTCATATTACACTAAATGTGGCCCTGGATCGAGTCCAACTACCATACTAAGATGTGACTATGAATATTTCATCCCGTGACTGGAAAATACAAGACAAAGAATGTGTTTACTATGAATATTGTGTGGAGCTTCTCCAGGATACCATCTATAATTTCCATTTCCATATTACTCCAATACCGCCATTAGAAGACATACACAACATAACCCAAAATTTGACTGTAATTCATTCCATTTTTTCGAACTTAAAGACAACACAGACACCCCACTACACCAAGAATATGACACGACATGACTAACCTTCAAAGACAACATAGACACCCCACTACACCAAGAACATGACGTGACATTAACCACCATACCTTGCCCAACAGAGTAAGATAAAAAAAAATTAAATAAAAGAAACTCTATAGTATCTGGACTATCAAACACATAGTCCAAAACCAAAGAAAAATACACATTCATATTCAAAATGATGCAACTTACAAAGCTTTCCAAATCTTGCTGCCTCTTTTCAAAATTCTTTTTGTCCAGTTCTTTTGTGGATCTTTCTTTTTCCTGATGACAACAACTACTACATAGTAGTCTCTCCTACCATTTCTTTATATAACATACTGAGCTGCTACAATACAACTGAGAAAAAAAAACCTTATATCACAAATACCTAGAAGAGGAACTAAAAAATGGCAGCCCTCCCTACATATCAAATGAACCTAAAACACCATGTGAGTTCCTTACCCTAGCCTTAAGTTTGTTAGGATGGATACCGAAAATCTCCCTTGTCAATAATAACAAGACAATATAATAAGGAAGGTTCAAAAACATGACTCTCCATGCACACAAGTTGTTTCCGTTTCCATTCTAAGCAAAGAAGTTTCCAGGACACTAGATAAAACAATGCTGCAAATAAATAAAATATGAGTTAAAAACCCAAAAATCGTGTGGAAAACAAAAACTATTAACAAGTAATGAAAATGACAATGAAAGGACTGAGTCCAATACCTAGTTAAGTGTAGTACTAGCCTTAAAAATGGGTGAAATAATTAAGATCCATTACACCTCTCATAGAGAACCTTGTAGAAAAGATATTCACCACTTTGACAAATTATTTTACCATAGACAGAGGTCAAATATTTCAATTCAAACCTAACCAGTACCAAGGTGGCTATCAAGCTATTGTCTCTCCAAGAATCTCTATATGCCAGAGATTTCAAAAAATAAAACATTGTATCTCTGATATGTAGAGAACGACTCCCCCTATTTTACATCGAACTCCTATTCTTTTATAGGTGATGTGAGATAAAAGACACAAAATTTCATTATTGTCTTTTTGGAATCAGAAAGATACTAAGTACATTTTCCAGAAATTTGGCATCTCCACGATACCTTGTTTGTTGGGGCTAAAACATTGGATCGATTTTTTTTTTGGTGATCTTCCAAAACAGATCAAGCTCTCCTTTTGCTTGTTGTCCATTAAGTATATTGACCGATCCAATCCATTTCCTCAAACTCTGAAGTATGTTTATGGTTTGGTGTGATCTCTACTCTAACTGATCTCTAATTATTTAGCGTAACCACTTCTACACCGTCATGGTATTCAAATTCCCATTTTAGGAAAACCTACAATCATAAGAAAATATATTAAATTGAATAATCAATAATTGAAACTGAATCTAAATCTAAATAACAA
This sequence comes from Pseudotsuga menziesii, assembly GCA_001517045.1. Classification (NCBI taxonomy): domain Eukaryota; kingdom Viridiplantae; phylum Streptophyta; class Pinopsida; order Pinales; family Pinaceae; genus Pseudotsuga; species Pseudotsuga menziesii. Next base: position 133,831 of record LPNX010040526.1, read on the forward strand.
CTAAATGTAAAAATAGTTAAAAACAAGAAACTAAAACTTAAAACTGAAGAACAAAAAATAAAACTATCAATCTACGGTGGACTTGTTGTCAATTCTTTGAGATCTGCATAATACAGTAAGCGACGAGTAAAGTTGATATTGGAAAATGACATAGAAATGTGTGCTTTGGGAAATGACAACACGCTCCTAAAGGACTGTCGCATGACCTTCACGGAGGTGCGCCACCCAAATTTAGCACAAGCTTCATAGTCCAAGTGTTAAGAGCACTAAGAGAGAGTTAGGGTTGGAGTTTGAGTGACACACATAACTAGGTGACAAGTGAGGTTTCCCTCTATTAATACCAATGCAAACAATACACTGCATATGCTAGACACAACTACCCACCATTACTGATGCTAATGTCATCGCACCGCTGGGTCCTGGGACGTAAAAACTTAGGCAAATGTCACTAGTATTTGACCAATATAATGATAGTATAATACAAATTAAAAAATTACAAATAAATAATATATATATATATATATATATATATATATATATATATTTATATTTATTTTAATCATAGTTTAACATTAGAAAAATGCAAATATCAAAAATCAAAATCAAAATTAATTCACCTTAACAATTTATATATATCCCCATGTCGGGGACATAATTAGGGACATAATAAATGGGTAGATAGTTACACATAAGTTTGGATAAGACTACAATGAATGCATTTAGGGGTAGCCTAACAAGGAAGACTTTACAACCAAGTTTAGTATTATTTTAGTTTAATTCAATATTTGTTATTTAAGTAATTCCAAATGCTATCTATTTATATATTGATTTTGGAACTAGTTTTGGAGGAGAGGATGTTGAGGATTTTTGATAAATAGAGTGGAGATATAAAAAAGGGAGGATTGTTCTTGGGAGAGTGAAGTTTTTTTTTAGAATATTTAGAAGAGTTTTAAGAACTCTTGGAAGAATTACTATATGTTTTGGGGGTGCATCACTGTTATCCTTTGTGGATCACTATTCTTGGAGTCATGAGCATGGAGGACCAAGGAACCAAAGGGTTTCTTGGATCTAGGATGCCAGAAAGTCACCTAGTTGGTTGGGTGGTATAATTATGCTTTGGGAATCAAATGAGGGAGAATATCAAAGTTGGCATTAGTTGGGCCTTCTTCAACATCCTTGGGTGTACTCAAATTTTGTATCAAGGTATTCTTCTTATAATTTTATTTTTGAACTTTCGACTCATCAGAATAAGTTACGGCTATAGTGAATCAATTGTTTATCCATATTATAGCTTGTACCCCCACCCACCATAGGGCTCTTCTCTCCAAACATGGGAGAGTTAGTCTAAAACTCAGGGTACGAGTATGTCTGATAACTTATATACCATTGTAGTTTCATAAATTTATATATTGCTTCATGATAGTGAACTTTTAATGAAATGCTAGTTAATGTCAAGGAATTAAATAATTAAACAATTAAGAAATCATGTAGATTTGCTTACTATAAGCCTTCTTTGGATTTAGTGAATCAACAAAAGGTTATTAGTGGTTAGCACCAATCAAGGAATAATGAACCTTGATAGATGCTACAAAAATAGAACAAGTTGAGGCACTTTTACAGTGGGTTTTTTTTTTCGAGAGACAAAATAGGAAGAGGGCATGAGAAGAAGTAGGGATTGGGTTCCTTTGTTATGAGGATTTTGGATTGGGATTTTAAGCTCTAGTTTATCTTTATTGGTTGAGGGCTTGGGGGATCTCAACTTCTATCTCAAGAGTAGGTTGGGTGGAGAGGTGCCCCCCACGTTTATGTTTCCTTGATGTGGAAATTTTGTAAGAGTTGTTGCTACTGGGTGTTGCTGTTTGCAACTGGGATCGCTTGGTGTTGTTGTAAGTTAAGATATCTGGTTCTAATCCAGGTAAGATTCTTTCTTTCTTTCTTATTTGGTAATGCTTCAGTGCTTAAATATAATGTGAAGGTACATTTTCTTAGAGTAATCTTTACCTTACTGTACAAATGTAAATTCTATACCAAGTAAAATTCTTATATTAATGTTATATGTTTATGGGTTAAAATTGCTTTAACATGCCAAGTATTACAATAAGAGAGGGGGTTTACCTAGAACATTGTATTCATTGGTGAATTTAATGTAACAATATCCAATAATTAAAGGAGAGGGGTAAGTTTGGTCATGATCCTTTGGGAAAGAAAATAAAGGATCGAATGGTTGAATAGGATTTAGTAGATACTCCCCCGCAAAAGGAACATTTTCACATGGTCAAACCATAGGATAGGTCCTAGGCACATAATAGCCAGGATGGATAATTTTTTGATTCACAACTCATTTATGTTAAAGGGTATTATGTTTCACTTAGAAACTTCGGATCATAAACCATTACTCTTTCCCTTGAAGATCTTGAGTATCTATGCCCCATTCCTTTTCATTTTAACGCCTTATATTTTGTAGATCATCCAAGATGCTTAGAATACCTTTGTCGAGGGATCACTAGCTTACATATGGGAAATAAAGCTCTGATTGGTCAAATGTGCATTAAAGAGTTGGGGAAAAATTCATTATCAATCCCCAAGAAAGAGGTGTTTTGAACTCCAAACTGAGTTGGAGGATTTATAATATTAAATAGAAAATGTAGATATTAGTAGAGAAAATTTGGAAAGGTAAAATGAATTGAATTGAGCAATACATGAAACTCTTAGGGGAAAAAAAGAGACCTACCATCTTAAATATAGAAGTCTTTGGTTAGGATCCAACAATAGAAACACCTCATTCTTCCACAAGCAGGACAAAGGACCAATGAACATAAATACAATAAAGGAAATCTATGATTTGGACAGGAAGATAATAATATAATTTGCAGGAGTTAGAGAGGAAACTCATAGTCACTTTAAAGAGATATATAATGTACTTTCTAGCTCACGTCAAAATGAAAAATAATTAGTTTTGCATAACATTCCTTGGTTGAACAACAATGAGGAAAATTAAATTCTAGAGAGTTTTATTTCCAAAGTTGAGTTCTTGGAAGAAATTTGGAACCTCAACCCATATAAGGCCCCCAACCCCGATGGCTTTACTATCAACTTTTTCAAAGCAAGCTAGTATATCATTACAATTGATTGGTTTCTAATGTTAAATTGGAGAAGAGGAAGGGAAAATGTTGGGGGATCAAGAAGTCCCCCCTTCATTACATTGACCCTGAAGGAATCAAAACCATCTTCATTGACTCAGTTTAGGATGATCTTGAAAAAAATATTGGCATCTAGAATCAAGGTTTTCCTCCCCAAAATAATATTTGAAAATAAAGGGTGGTTCCCTAGCAATAGATAGATCATTGATGATATTATGTTGATACAAGGAGATATCCATTATAGTTTCAACAGAGAAGATTAAGGTATGGAAATGAAATTAGACTTAGCCAATGCCTTTCATATAGTTAGACATAGTTTTATAAATGTAGTTTTAGAAAAGTTTGGTTTCTCTCCTCTTTTTCTCAAATGGATGAAGGATTGTATTGGAAGATCTTGGATTTCCCCATTGGTTAATAGAAGGTCTAACTCCTTTTTCCAATCTTCCCAAGGGATACAATGATGATGTCCTCTCTCCTCATTTTGTATATTATAAGGCATAAACCTAGAGTAGAAAATTGAATAAAGAAAGAGAGGAGGGAAATATTTCTGGAATTCTCATCAGCATGGGGGTAAAAGAAGTCAACCATGCACAATTTGTAGATAACGCCATATTTATAGGTGGAGCCTCCAAAATTAATGTTCAATGTTTCAAGTCGGTCCTGGATTATTTCATAGAGGCTTTAGGTGTAATGGAAAATGTTGGAAAAATTCAAATTTATAGTTGGCCCATATCTCCCAAATTATTATAACCCATTTGAGTTTTGTGGTAAAAGTGAATTTGGATGAATGGTCAGGGTTTTGATAGGGTTTGCAAATGGAGGATGATGTACAACTAGTGGAGTACTAAGAGGATACCTTCTCCAATTAGCAAATTTTTGTCTACTTCCCTAATAGTATAAATTCCCTAGTGGATAAGCTCACAAACTCCTTTGGGGGGGACTAAGAAAAAAATTCCAAATGAAAATACACTTAGGAGAATTCAATCAAGGGGCGATTTGTCTAGCGATATAGATTCAATTTATGGTGAAACTAATGTGGAATCACATAGATAAGATGTTGTCAATACAACAATGGAGATCTACAACTCACCTCAGGCTGACACATTTACTTCCCCTATAGATGATTTTACTTCTCCAAAGGATCGAGTAGGTTATCCCATGCTTTGAGTGTAACACCTTAGTATTGACCCCTATTGCATTAAATTATATATGATGTAAATATCGTTATTTAATCATGGTGTGGAGCTCAAGGCAAGGGCCACACTATTGATTTAATGTTTATGTATCGACGATTCAAATCGATGCCGATGGTTTATATGCTAGCCAGGCACAATATATTTTGAGACATCATGTAAAAATGCAAATTAATAAAAATACCACAACTAGCTATGCGCCAACGTGAAAGAGATGGGGGCATGATTTCACAAGGAATAGGGAGGAAAATTATCCAAACTCTTGAGCCAATAGGATAAAGCCAAATGTCAAAGGGAAAACCCATAAAGTTGTAAACTACCCATTTTGTATTTTTGTGCCAATCAATTATTTTTGCCAGAAATTGGTTGGGGAAGTTATTTCCTTGGGATGGGAAAGGTATGGAGGTCAAATTTGAATTGGGAAGACCACCCATTTTGGAAAATGTGTTTTCTTGTGGGGCGAGTAAATGCTTGGAAATGCATGCCCAAGCCATTATTCACCCACATCTTTCATTCCTCACCCATTCTCATTCACGTTGGGCTCTCTCATGCAGCTGAAGCTTGCTGAGCTCTCTCCTTCAAGATTTTCCTGTCATTTCTTCATTTCTCCATGCCCAAAAATTTGTTTTGTTTTGATGAGGGAACGAGCAGCAGAGGTTCACAATTTGTGGGTTTTAAGAGGTCGTTTTTGTCCTCCTCGTGCGGCTAGAGCTTGTTGTGCATTTTTCCCTCACGTTTTCTGCATTTCCTCATCTTGCCATGGCTGGGAAAACTTGTTTTTTGTGTTTCTTAGCGCATGGCCACCAGAGATCCACATTTTGGGTGTTCAGGGAGGTCGGTTTTGCCCCTATAATGCCCAAGAACGTTTGTAGGTGGCTCTTTCCTCTTTAATTCATGTTGTCACTCCTAAAGTTGTTGATCAACTGGTAGAGGTGGCATTCTCTTCGGGTAATAATTATATTCCTTTTGGTGTTTGCTTGTTTACTTGTGATTTGAAGCCTCATGAGGATAGTTGTGGTTTTATATAGTATGGAAAGAGCCTTAATCAAAAGACTAATGCGTTTTTAATAACTACCAAGGGTAAACTTGGTGTTAGTTTCTCATTTGTTTCCTCAACACCTGATGATATTTATGTGGACCTGGCTAGTGAAGGGGATCAAAATACTTTTGAGCCCGATTAAAGGAACCTCACAAGTGGAGCATATTCAGTTGAAGGGCTTGGGGTTTTACTCTAATATGAACCAAGGGGGGAATATATTGGGTTAAATGTATATTATATCTCTAAGGGGTGAATATATGGGGTTAAACGTATGCAATATGACCTCAAGGGAGCATATATGGGGCTATATGTATATGTAATAGGGTCATCCTAATGAATGGGCCTCATGTGCAATGGCTGGATATGTATATATAAAGGTAATGCAGTCATTGTTGAGGACATGTGAAATGATTATGTGAATGCTTTGGGGTAATTGGAGAAGGATCTCCTATTATTTAAGGAGTTATTGTGTAACTGTTCTCTCTCTTTTGTATTGGAGTTATGCTCCATGTTTACATTGATATAGATGGTCTGCACTCTTGTCTCTTATTGTAATTTAATAATCTGCTCCATAAAATTTAGCTCTAATAGCCAAATGTTATGAACCAAATCCTTAAAATACAATAAGAGACACGAGCAAAAAATAGATCCCCACATATCAATTAAGTAATGACAAGTACCCACATCAATCGTATGAGAGTCCCCATTATCCGAGATCACTAGGAAACCCCTCAATGTCATGCGTGAAGAGGCACCCCTCTATAAGGATGTACTCCTATGTGTTTACACATTATGGGATGACTGACATTTTTTAGTGCAATTGTGCCACTTCAAACTCTTGTTGGTCCTGTTGCTTGACATGAAAATGGGAGTATTACCAGAAATATGGACTCTCCTCATGCCCCACCTTCTCCACCACAAAACTTGTCTTAGGATTCCTTCTAATACCCCCAGTTTAAGTCTTGTAATGTATTGATTTAGATTATGTAAAATTATGTAAATGTGCTATTATGGATTCCTAGTGTGGTGCTCAAGGCTAAGACCCGAATAATGACCCGATTAGTGAATGGATAGGCATGCATGATATAAATATCTCTATGTGGACAATGTGGTTGGATTTTCATGACGATGTAAAATCTAGGTAAATATTATGTTAAAAAATGATAAAAATGGTGCAAGATGGTTGTGTAGGGAGCACTAAAGAGGGGTTGTGATTCCATAAGAGGGGAAGAGGAAAAGGGGTCAGCGGCAGAGTAATCCTATGTTTCCAAGTGTTAGCCTTAGAACTCATCCAATTGTTTCCTTGTACCTTAACTAAGCCATTTACCTATTTTGACTTATTAAAATCCAAGTATTGAATGTTGTGTGAGGTCAATGGGGAAATTATTCTCATGTAATTACATAAGCATGGGATGCATATACATTTATGATAGAGTGTAAGAGTATTTCATCATATGGACACAAGCTATGTTAGTTGTCTTGTCATCAATTCTCTCATCCTCATTATAGTTTATCCTTCATTTTCTAAAAGGGAGTTATGGATTGAAAAGGATAGGGGAAGCTCTATGCAGCTTCAAGTTGTGGAAGCCATCACCAATGACCAAATTGGGAAAAATAAAAAAAAATAAGCATTGTAAAGAGAAATTTGCGGGTGCTAGAGTGAAAAATAAGGCTATAAGTGAGCCTAGAGGCCATGAAGGATTTTTTATTATACATGGATTTATTTATGGAATACAATAGCTTGGGATCTTGTTACACACACTGGAAACTCTGTAAGGGTTTTATTTCTAAGGGAACTATAGAGCACTGAAGGAAAATGCATTCCTTGTGTTGTGTGGGGCAATGGAAGAGAGTTCCATTGTTGAGTGAGATTCCCGTAGTGCTCTAGGATGAGCAAATTGACTAGGCATGAGAGAAAATGGGTTGGGTTGAGTAGAGAGTGCAACATGTGGTTGTTTCCTACGCCCTGGTAGATTCATATCCCAACTCAAGGGTGGTATTGATACTTGATATCTATGGTTGGGTGGAATGTGACCCTTACATAACTATTTTCTTGGATCTCTTCATTTAAAAAGATACGTATTCTTTGTATTTGAATGTGGAATGATTTGATTTCCTTCCTGTAATAAGTATGCCTATTTTAGTTGCTTGTATCTCTTCATTTAAAAGATAAGTAGTATTTGTATTTGAATATGGAATGATTTGATTCCCTTAATGTAATGAATATGCCTATTTATGCATGATGTATGTGTAGATAGAGTTTTAATTTCGATGTGTTTTTCATTCTAAAATTGCACATACATTTCTTATTTATAAATTCATATTATGGCCATGGGACAAAATTTATAAACTTGAAATTCATAAATACCCCCCTCTATTGGTAGGATTAATGGATAGGGATGTGACTGAGTGGTATTAGAGCCCAAGGTTACATCACTAGGACTGCATGGGATGAATTTTAATTCTACAAGGAGAATTTTAGGTTGCACAAGAAGTGTTTGTGGAAATCCACGTGAAAAAATAGGGGAAATAGTCTTAAATCCTTTGTTTACATTCAAGGGTATAATGCATAGTATGATTGATTGATGGATGGATTGGGACAGATGTGGATAGTAGATGCAGTGGAATTTTTGAGTTTCTATTGGTCTCGTGTAATCTAGGTGAAAAATCACAGTTTGCATACTAACTATTTAACATAATGCATCCAAGAAATTTGTGGATTTAGTTATCAAACGGTGTTTTGCCAAAGCCATGAGTTTGATATAATGGTCACTTGTTAGAAGGGTAGATTGACCTGAGAAAATTTGGGAAATTTAAACTAGTAAGGCCATAAGTGAACTTTTTCAGTTCTGTTATGCAATAGAGAAGTTTCCAAAATGAAGGAAAAATACCTAGTGTAATTTCGTATTTGGAACCTATGGCAAAATTAACATTTAACATATTTATGAAAATTTAAAAAAACTTTGAGAATTTGAGGAAGGGCCGCACTAGTTCCATGTGGACCTGAAATGACATGGAGGTGCCATGTGGACAAGGGAGTGTGATGTGGACTAACCACATCATATCCAGGGTTGAATGCCTAGTTTTCATCTGGATGGACCAAGTGTATTGTGGTCTTCTACGAATAGATAAGATAAATCACACTATTTTCATTGTGTAATATGGACCATTCGTGCACACGAAAGTGACCATGGGTTAATGAAAGAGGTTCCACCGTGAATGGATAGGATTGGTTGAGAAAGTTTTGGCCGACGAATCTACACCATTCGTGCAAAAAGAAGTAATTGTACCTTGACTAGAGGTACATGCGTGCAGATGGATCAGATTCATCGAGCATGGGAGTGCCTTATACACTGGACAGAATCTCCCTCGGGAGGGGAGCCTGTCAAATGGGCACCGTAGGATGAGAGATCCAACGGTACCCATTTGACAGGCTCCCCTCCCGAGGGAAAGTCTGTCCAGTAGATAAGGATTGCTATCGAGCATGTGTGTCTGTTCATGAATGAGAAAATGATTATAGCTTAACTAGAGGTACATGCATGCGAAGGGCTAAGATTTGATTGTGGGATTGTGACAATTCACACATGAAAAGAATATTGTACCTTATCCCAAGCGATGGCACTTGGGACCCAATGCCACCAAGTGATGGCACTTGGGACCCGATGCCACATGGAAATTGCATGTCATGCCATGTTATCATCCTGACCATGTTAACAAAAAAAATAGAAAAGTATTAAAAAAACAAGTATGGAGCCCAAAACTTGTTTTGGACATAGTAGGAGCAGTTTAACTCAAAATTAGATGATAACTACACCATTCTGATGCCATTGAGGAAAGATATAGAATTTCCCATGAGAGGTCTTGATCCTTTTTCTCTAGTTTTGAATGAATTTTGAAATAGTGGTTTTTAAAGATAAGTACCTAATGACTTGACAGGGACACTATTAAGGATGGAATTGTTATTGTGAACTTGTTGCCTGGGAATACAAATAAATCTAGTGACGTATGGAAATATACAAAAATATATGAATTTGGGGTGCAAAAGAAGTCCAAAATCCACTATTTTGAGGCACTTTTTTAGGGATTTTTGAAAACTTGGAGGAGGTAAAAGTGAGCCTAGATGTATAGACCGGAAAACTTTATGAGCTTGATATTTTACATACTCATCAATTTGAAGAATTTTTCTTAGAGGAAATTTTTTTCCAGAAATTCTTAGTTCGTGTGATAGCCATTTTTGCTAAAGATCTCCTTAGAGGAATTGGAAAAGTTAAAAGTTGACAGTTCCATAATTTTATAAAAAATCATTAGTGCATCAGATTGAATATATTGAAGGTAATTTGTACTTTTTTTGGGTAAGTTCAGGTCTATTCTATTAAGGAGAAATAATAATACAGATAAAAATACAATTCAGCGTGTCCATCGTGCATGAAAGCAAAAACAGAGGAAGCATACCAGTATGCTTGGAGGAGATAGGCAGGTTGTGACTCTTAGGGTGATCCTCCCACAGATAGGGAAAACAGATCTTACAAAACAAGTTTTCTATTTGAGGAATAAAAAAATATTATGACTTAGCTTGAACAAAACTGCTCTGAGGAGCAATATTCCAGAAGACAACTAAAAAAGAGAAATATTGGAACATTTAACCTGGCCTTAGAACTTTTCGAAGGGCACTTCGATGATCGAGTAACCAAATCCTATACAGCATTGCACAACCTGTTCTTTAGTGTTGTCTACTTCTTCACCCGGGCTATTGGCGTTGCTGGAGGTTCTGCTTCCTTTAGAGCTGTTCATGCTTTCCTTGCTGGTGGAGTTAGGTCGCTTGACCGGTAAAGGGGTCGTTTTCCTGGGTGGAGGAACGCTGGCCGCCTTTCCCTTTGGCGAAGAGAACTAACGGTGATGGGGAGGGGGGGAATTATGGGTGGTGTCCAAGGGAGCCGAGGCAGAGGGGAAGTTAGGTACAGGGGTGGAAATGGGGTGAGGAGAAACATAGGTGGGATGAAGGGGGGCCAGAGCTGGATGCACTGAGGGTGGTGCCGGAACATAGGTGGAATGAGGGGGATCCACCACCAAATGCACAGAGGGTGGCCCAGGCTCAGGAGGAATAGGGCCAGCAGGTTGAGCTTCAGGAGCTGTATGGAGATTGACTGAACGCAAAATAAGATGGGTGCTCAAGTTTTTAATTACCCAGTAGTTACCTCTGTGGGCTGGAGTGCGGTTGGCCACCGAGAGGGAGCATGAAAGCTTGTCCTCCTAGTCATCCATCATTGAATGCAGAGCTTCCGAAACCTCGATGTCGAATCCTTCTGAACTAACCTGGGCATTGAATGGCGTCAGTATGGAATCGCCTCTTCCAACTCTTCCACGACCTCTTCCACCCCATGGAGTGTCGCGTCGACGTGGTGGCATGTTTATCTCTGGAATCCTGGGAGCGGAGGGAAGGAGGGTGGCAGAATGGTGGCCTGAATCTGGATCTGTGTGTTGAAGTTTGGGTAGAGGATAGTAGAGCTTCTACAGATTGGGCTGAGCGAGGATGAGAAAAGTGAGATGGTGGACCGCGGAGACATTAAACCCCCGATACTAAGCCCGATGCGCATTATGGTTGACCATTAATGCACAGAGTTCGTCATGCTTGACCTTAACTGTTGAGAGGACACATTCCTTATGGAAAAAATTGCTCGTCGTCACTGGGAGATGAAGAGTCGTCATGCATGGAGGAGTCATCATCATGTCTGCGTGTGAGTCTTGTGGGAGTCAGATCTAGCCTGTCACTTGTCTGCGTGTGAGTCGTGTCAGCTCCACCATGTGGGATGGGGTTCCTGGTAACATGTTGGGGCACGTCATTCATGCGTTGGATTCTGATTTCCTGCCTCATACCCGCATCCGGGGAAGGTAATTTGTACTTATAATCATATGGGATATGAATTCCTAATACAATTTTTTTTTCTATATCCTTCTATATTTTCTTCTACAAATATCTAAACTTGGTCCTTAAGACTTAGAGAATAATCTGCAAAGGAAATGCAAAATTGGGCAAAAGTGATAACTTTTAGGAGCTATAACTTTTAGCTCGGAACCCAGAATTAAGCCCAAGTATAGTCACTAAAAATATTATCTAGATGAGAATACAATAGAATGTTCGTATCTTTGAAACATATTCCTAATTGTTTTAGAAAGTAGGCGAAATAAATCCTCTAGGCTTGATTAAGCAATAAATTCTCAATGTGGGTGACTTTCAAAGTAACCCAAACTTTGAGAAAACTTTGTATAATGGTATAAGAGTGTAACTAAGAAGAAAATGACTCAAAATTAGTAATATGATGGTACCCCTACCATGGTAATGGCTATCTCACAATAAAGGGGAGGCACATTTGGGAAAGCAAGCTTTGTAATATTATTTGTTGGCTAGAAATGTAAAGAATTAAACCAAGTAAATTTGGATACTTGGTAAGATGGTAATTTAGTTGATGAGCAAGGATAATCAAGTGATAGTGTGATGGTAATTCCTATTAAAGGGTGGGAAAACGTGTTGAATGGACACGAATACACTCTTGCAAATTGTATTTTATAAACACTCATGATGGAAGAAGGGAACTAAGAGGGATTGATGGTTCACATAGACAAACACAATTTCACTCCTAATGTTATTTCTATAGTCCTTATAGCCAATTGCCATTGCCTGCAATATATTCTAGAAATGGGCTTAATTCAATGGTCAATATCTATAAATACAAGATGAAATATCTATACATTATAAACTACTTAGTGTTTAGTGAAATATGATATGGTAATGGAACCTTATAACAAGTTTACCTATTCTTGTAAATTTTAGAGGGATACAATAATACCTCGATTATCTATTATAACAAGAATAACTATATGAAACAATACTTATGCATGAGGTTCCTTTCAATATTTTGTATGCTATTATTATTTTTATATAAATTACCTATAAATTGTAGTTTTAGTAATTCTTAAATTTTTTAAGAGCAATTTTTTGGGAGGAAAATGTTAAAAACTTATCAAATAAATACTAATGGATAAAAAATTTATTAGTTCAAGGTTTCTGATAACAGACAATTTTTTTTTAATCTTTCACATTAAAAAAACAAGACATAGAGATTAGAGTTGTGGTCCACAAATAACTCACCTAACCTAAACATGGCCATCCCAAGGCTTGCATTTGATAAAATTGTCATAGAACCTTCAAGAATCTGATGCATGCCAAAATGCCACTTGCATATCGAATGTAATATTAGAAAATTTAAAAATAAAATTAATAAAACAAGAGCTCAGTAAATGTGCTTAATGTTATTTTATTAAAAACTAGGAATACTTGTAGATAGAGACTTTGATGCTAAATAGTGACCCTTGTCTAAATCTGTTGTTTAACAACTAGGAATGTAATGTTGGATCACATAGAACAAATTCTTGAAATCTATCTTGAAACTTCCTACTCTATCATCCATGTGAAGTTTGTTGGTAATGTGGGAAGTTGTCATCAAGGGGGAATGCTAATCATAATGCCATCTTCCTCCATATATGTGTTGTTCTCCCAATCATCATCAAGGGAGCGTGTTGGAATGTGTAATTTTAATATTACATGTGTAATGATGTCTAGTATGATAGAGTAAGATGTCTTATCTAGCATTGGAAGGCATAAATAACTCTAATATTATGTAAAAGGAGTTATCCCACATGAGTCACGGAGATATATTCTCCTAGAAAATCATTTATCCCACATGTATTATAGGATGTAATTCTTCCATACCTCTTGGTATATAATAGAGGTGAATGAGAGCCTTTAGGCATATGTTATATATTGCATTGTAATGGTATTGTAGAGTTGTGGTGCATATATGGAGTGGATCTCAAGTGTAAGATTAGATATTTATGAAGAATATGAAGACAATACCTACTTGTGGATGTTTCCTTATTTGGGGTTTTATCATGTATATATAGTGTATCATTTTTTCTTGTCTCTTGTTTTTTACATGATTATTTTTTATTGTATGGATAGAAGGCTAGACTAGTAGATTCTTGTTTTGTATGTTAGAAAACATATTGTTGTATGTTCATGCATATTCTCATTATTCTAACATGGCATCAAAGCTAGTTACTATGCACTACCTTATTTTTATTTTTAATGTTTTAGTTTAATATTTTAACAAGCAACAATTCTTCAAATTTTTCATTGGGTCCTCCATATATGGTACATTTGTCATACAATCTACCAAACCATTGTGGTTATTCTCTAGATCGGAGCATTAGCTACACGTTTTAGAATTTTTTTCAAACCCTAAACCTCACCATTTATTTTTAAAAAAAATTCAAGTTTTTCTTGTAGATTTGAGTTTAAATCCATTGTATACTAACTTTCTACAAAGGATATAGTGTTCTTGCAACAAACCTATTGTCTTTTTGGATCTAGTTGTGTTTTGTCATAGGTTTTTGTATAGGACGACGAATGGTTTGTAACTTACCAATTTTTGATAGGTTTTGGGTTGTTCAAAGCAAAAATGGTCTTTATGGTTTAAGGAGGTGCATGCTATTTGCCTTTCCTTCAATAAAAGTGCATCTCACTTGCAATTGTTTTGTACAAAATGCACATGTGAGTCCTTTTTTACATAAAAATTGCCATATCTAATTCTCTATTCTCTATTTTTGCTATAGGTTTGCATATTCGTCAATTAATTGTTGTTAGGCTTCGAATTTGGTGAGAAATTTCTGTTTCTTAGTCACTCTTTCTTTTAGACCTTAACTTTTTGCGAGAAGGAAATATTTCACATTAGGTTTCATTTTTTTATCACACCATGACTTTAGAAGTAGTTTATATTTCTAAATTAATTGGATCTTACTATCTCACTTCGAAGAGAAAGATGATTGATGTTCTCAATAGTAAGAATATCTAGAGATTAGTTAAAGGTGACCAAACAAAACCAACCGATGCAAAAGGATTAGATATATGGGAAGATCAGTGCATCAAACAAGATGATTCATTGGATAAACAATTTTATATAATCTACAGGTACATATTGGGGCTGAGGATAGCCCCATTGAGGTATGAAAAACCCTAGCTTCTTTATTTGATAAAAGCGATGATGTTTATGCCTACAATCTTTAAAATAAAATCCATGAGTTAGACCCTAGAATAATTTGATAGAATAGAGTCATTTCTTGCTAAAATTAAAACCTATAATGAAAAGTTAAATAAGTGTGGTATAGATTACAAGAAAAATGATAAAGCTCTTATTCTTCTTGTAGAACAAACATTACCTTCATGTTTTGATATGTTCATCCAAACTAGAAGGAATAGAGCTATTGAAATGTCTAAAGGAACTATGAAACCAACTTTTGAAGAATTTTGTAAAGATTTCATAAATGAGCAAGATAGATTAATTGCTTCTAGTCAATTATCTCAAAGTAGTTTAGCTTTAATGGCACATAGTAACAAGGATCCTAATAGAAGTTTCAATAAAAATTATAAACCACATAGTCAAGGATCAAACCCTCATCTCCTAACTGACATGATGATACTTCTAACATGGCATCATATTTTGCACAATAGTTATATGTTGTTTCTAACCCGTGTTTGTGTAAAAGCAATTTCATATGCTTGTCTATCCTTCATATATCATGTCATATATTATTTCTTTATCATTATGGGCTTACCATCATGTTAATTATATGATTTATTCTTGGAAGTTCTTTTTTTGCAGTTTAACTCTCTATTTACTTCACTTTCGCCACATGGATATTTGTGAAAAGTCTTGGGAGAGAATGATTTTCCATTCCTTCCTCTCTTAAGCATATTTTTGTGGTTATCTGGTTCTTCAACATTGTTCCTCTCTCTAGCTTATCCTTTATGACACAAAGGTTGAAACCTTTTATCAATATGAGATATTTGAATTTCTAATTAAGAAGGAATGTAATGTAATAAATACCTTATCATATCACCTTTTTTTATTTATAATGTAATGAAATGAGCATCCATCTTCTTCTGTAAATTCATGATGATTATCTATGGGCCACATGTTTTGATGGATAGACCATATGTGGATCTTGTCTTCATGATGTAATTTTTGGTAGATTTCATTGGTTGTGAAGACTGCTTGTTGGAAGCATTTTTAATCTTTAGGCCATTTAGGGTTCTTGTATTCAATATGAGTTCTGCTAAAAAATTCATGTATCTATTAACTCAGTTGTGATGACTATCTGCTAGCCATAATCTATGTTGTATTGGACATTTGAGGGTTTTGTACACTATTGTGGTGTTTTGCAAGAGTTCATCATATAGCTTGGTTCATGTGCAATTTCATGATTCGGTGAGAAGCGGTTGTTATCTTCATCAAATCCATGAGGAAAAGTGTGTTCCTATTCACATCTTATAGGGAATTCTAGAAGTTCTCATCAATGGGGGTGAGGTGATGCCACCTTCCTCCATTTGTATTCTTTCTTCCAACCATCATTAAGGGGGAGTGTTGGAATATGTAATGATGAATTGTGTGGTATTGTTGTTTAAAAGGAATAAATAAATTTAATATTATAAAATAAAGTTATCCCACATACATCATGTAATTAATTCTCTTATAACCATTCTTTATATAAGAGAGGTCGAAATATATTTATCCCCAATGTGTTATGGGATGCAAATATTCCATACCTCTAACTATATAATAGAGGTGAAGGACACCCTCTCGGTTATGCGTGTTATGTTATGGAGAAGACCAAAGAATACCAAAGAACAAAGAGGGTTAGACCTTTCCTGTGGATGTTTCCCCATTTGGGGTTTTACCACATATATTTGTTGCAACGTTCTTTTCTCTTGTATCTTGTTTTGTTACATGATTATTATTGCTTGTATGGTTAAAAGGATATACTAGTAGATTATTGCTATTGATTTGCATGTAAGTAAACATATTGTTGTATGTTCATGCATATTCTCAATATTCTAGAGTACCTAAGTTTATTCCCTCTGAGTATGTGAAGGGTGTATGCTTAGAAATCATCATTGGGTTTCCTTTGAAACAAGGAAGGCTTGGGGAGAAAAGACTCAGATGGAAATTATCCACAGTGAACTATGTCCTTGGAACAAACCATCACTATATGGTTCAATGTATGTTTTGATAGATGGATTTTCCAAGAATGCTTCAGCATATTTTTTGAAGAATAAGAATCAATGCTTTGAAAAGTTCAAGGAATTTATGACATTTACTGAAAAATAATGCATTCAACCTACATAACGTTTAAGATCATAAAATGGAGGAGACAAGTGGGAAAGGATTTTGAAATATACTTGTCATAGGATGGTATTTCTTGGTAGATATTTGTACCTTACACACCTCAACAAAATGGTGTTGCAAAAAGAAAAAAACTGTGGAAAAGGGAAGTTGTTTGCTTCAAGCCAAAGGTTTTCCGACTCAATTTTGGGTAGAAGAATCAACTACTCAAATTATTTGTTAAATATGATTCTAACCAATGTTGTATGGTATGTAAATCTAGTTGAAAAATGGAGTGGAGGAAAACCCTTAGTTGGACATCATAGAATCTTTGGATGCATAGAGTGGGATCACACTTTGGATGATAGAAGGAAGAAATTAGATGCGAAGAGTCATGATTGTATCATGATGGGTTAATTTAAAGAAGCAAATTCCTATAGACTATTTAATCCTGTAAAATAGGAGAGAAAAATATTATTTGTAGAAGATATGTTGTCTTTAATGAGAAGACCTAAGGCTTTCACTTTATTGAATTCCCCTTCCGATTTCTTGAGAAATTATATTTTATAAATTATACAGAATTTTGGACAGTCTAACTACTTCACATATTCATTGACTAGACAAATCAATTCCTTTACTTGAATTGAATTACAATCAAACTTCCATATTAGAGTTTACTATAAATTTTGGAACCAACATGTAGTCTAGCTAGTAATGGTGATCTTGGTACATGAACTCCTTCAATGGAGGGAATTTGTCTTTCTAGATAGGAGATCAATACAATTGAAGCAGTTGAACTTAATGCAAGAGATATCAATGACTCAAGAAAAACTAGAAGTTAGAAACAATTTGGTTGTGTTATTATAATGACACATGCGCTAAAGGGATATGATCCAAATATATCTGTAGTGCACATGGTCTTTCTAAATGGGAGAATGTGGCAGATGTTGAATATCATTCCTTGATGAAGAATGTCAAATGCGATCTAGTTCCTCAACCAACTATTATATCCCAAATTCGAGGGAATTTTGTTAAGTGTTTATTAGAAGACCAAATTCACATTCGAAAGCGTTATTGAAAAGCATAAGGCTTGTTTGGCAGCAAAGGGTTTTTCTTAGCAAGAATCCATCAATTACATGAAAACATTTTCCCTTTTTGAAAGATTAATTATGTTTGATTGATTCTTTCACTTGTTTCTCATTTGGATGGGAGATATATTAAATGTATGTTAAAAGTGATTTTATACATGGTGATCTTACTAAAGAGATTTATATGGATTAACACCCTATATTTGATAAGAATGGCGATCTTATTTGTCGACTAAAGAATCCTTGTATGGTTTGAAACAAGTCCTTAGGGCAGTATGAGAATATTTATAATGTTTCCCTCGATCTTGGTTTCAAACTCTGTGAATGAAATAATTGCATCTATGCATTATATGCTAACATTGAAACCTTAATTGTTGCATTGTCACATGGACAACTTGGTCATTATTGGAAGCAATCTTGATTTGATTTGTTGTTTGAAGAAACAATTAGGAAATACATTTGAGATGATTGGAGTTGGTTTGTTTCATTTCTGTTTGGGCATCCAAGTCTTACAAATAAATGGTGGTATATTTATTTTTCAACCTAAATATGTGTTGACCCTTCTATAGAAGTTCATAATGAAATATGTTAAACCATGTTCTACGCCTTATCAATTGGGAATGAAGATAACCAAGCAATGTGATTCTTTAAAAGTTGATGCTATAATTTATCAACAACTTGTCAATATCCTTTCTATTAAAGTCAAAGTCGATTAGTGTAGTTCCTCAGTTTATGTATGGCCCACAAGAAAGTCACATTAATATCGCAAGCATAATTGTTCGTTATAGTAAAGGCACATACCAACTTAGTATAAAGTATTGCAATGACAAAGTGAATCAGTTGGTTAGTTACATTGATTTAGATTGGGATGGATATGGCAACAATAGTAAGCCTACATTTGGCTATGTGTTTTGTCTTGACTATGGACCCATAGTCTAGTCTTGTAAAAAGAGGAAGGTGGTCCCATATTTAACCACAAAAGAAGAATATATGGGTGCAATACATGTTGTCATCAAAGCAATATGGATTCAACATCTCATGGGATCATTTGGGTTTCTAGTATATTGATTCTGGTATATTGTGACAATTAAAGTGAGATATAGGTTGTAGATAATTATATTGCACTTTATAAGATGAAGTACATGGAAATTCATGATCATTACTTAAGGTAGCTGGTACACAATAATGTTTTGAATCTTGTTTACTGCAGGATAGATGATTAAGTTGATGATATCTTTATGAAGCCTCTATTGGAAGTTAAGTTTGTGAAAGTTCAAGTTATATTTGGGATTCATGAAGCTGCATTTACGGGGGATGATAGAATAGCAAGCTAAGCAAGTTCATCATACCTATGGATAGTTTGGAGACAATCAATCAATAATGGGTAGTCAACCAGGATAATCAACTAAGAAATCGATTTAGTGGTCGACTAAGCATTTAACTCCTTGGGTAGTTAGACCAATGCAATCTTTTGGTATGTCGAACAAGACAAATTCAAGTATTTCATTATGCACTCTCACCAATATCAATGGACCTCATCTTCCTCACTTCAAGGGATTTGGTTACATCTTGGTGACAAGATAGCCTTGTGGGTTGATCTATGTATAAGAGCATGGAATGTGTTGTGCATGGAAATATTTTGGTTTCATACACTTTTGTATGTTAATCTATGCTCACTTGTGTTTAAGTGTTGTAATGATGGATTTAAACACCACCTCCTTGTTGGAATACCTACCTCTTTGATCTACCTAATCCACCGGTTCTCTAAAAAATACGAGAGACAATGATATAGAAAATGCATAATATAACCCTTCTATTCAAAATCCATGAAAGAGAGAACAATGTTCTCAACCCTGTTTGAGGGGGGGGCCTCCTTTGGGAAAAGCTCCAATACATGAACAACACACATCAAAACATTAAACAAGTGCTACGTAGTAGCTAGTCCCTACCGCTTTGTATAGAGATAGTTAAATGAAATTTCAAGAGAGTCAAAAACACTAAACTATGGATAACTTAGTTGATCAAAGTAAATACAATTTAATATTAAACATCAATCAAACTTCATTATTGGCAAAAGAATATAATGTCACTTTAATGTTGCATTTTCATTGTTGATAGATTTCTTTTCTTTTGTTAAGTAGATTCAAGTTAATCCAAAACCAGCATTTATAAAGTAATCTTAGTAGAAAATAACAAGAACTAAAAGTAAAATTTATATTAATATCAATAACTAATTTTGAATCTTTTTAGGTTATTGACAAACATATATAATCTTACATAAATATTGTTTTCATTGTTGACCGTTTTTACAATTATTGTTAGATATTTACAACAACATTGAACCTTAAGTTAGAGGCTTCTACAACACACAATGCACTCCTATTCTTAATGCACTCCTATTTTTATTTTAGGATGAAGAACTGTGCAATTTATTATTATTATTATTATTATTATTAAGAAACTAAGAAAGCAAAAATACTACAGGTTAATATGGAATGGTTATAATAATTATAACTAAACATTAAACATTTTATTTCATTTTGCAACATCTTTTAATTATTAACACTGAATTAATATATATACACATTGAAATATAAAAAATGGCATGAATCTAATTGTTGTAGATATAATTAATGAAAAAATTGGTAAATAAAAAAAAAAAAACTAAAAATTGGTAAAACTCTAAAAAAAACATTTACATGCCAAAAGGTAGATGATTAAACTTTAATCTTATCTTGAAAGTTCATTGTCATTCAATGAATATAGAATATTGCTCCAAATCTCAGCTACAAAAGTCAATTACAAAGATAATTAAATCATACCAATGCGGAGACTAATGGGTAACTATGCCTTCCCCTGTAATAAAATAAAACCTTGTAAGTACAATAAAAAGATGATTTAATCATACCAACGCGGAGACTCATGGGTAACTACACATGCCCGTGTAATAAACTAAAACCTTCATTGTATGGAATACCAGGTATGCATAAACCTTCATTGTATGGAATACTAAGTATTCTTTTGAAGCCACCTGCAAATTCATAATACAATGTTCAGTCTGAAAAATTTCATCCATTCCACAAATTAACTACAAACATTTTAACATCCATTCAAGCAGAGTATATGTAACATACCCGAAATATCTCCATGTAAATTTTGAGAAAACGTGGTAATTTTTTTTTTTTGCTTTTACTATATTAACAAGTCAATCATGTTAGACTTTTGAGAGAGAGTAATCACATTCATGAAAACGCTACTATCACTTACATCTAAACAAACCATAAGTTAATTAAATTAATTTTCACTAGGTAGTTGATATTAGAGCTATCCAATGACCATACTAGAACCAGAAATAAACGTAATCCTACTTTGTTGTAATTAAGGACCATCAACTACATTCACTCTAATATACGTAGGCCATATTGAAGTTATTGAAGTTAAAGATAGATACGACCATTTCATTAGTCATTCGACTATCCCTCGATTGTGATAGAAGTTATACATTAACCATTTCCTTTAAATGTCGCTAACATTCCTCATAACAAGGTACCATCCTTGTACTTGTATTCTTGGGCGCAACCATCCAAGATGACGAACGATTCCTGAGTGGTACAAACAACAAAGTTAAACACACTGCACATGATAGAAACAATTAAACTAAACAATATGCACCTATGCAAAAAAAATCATTTTACACTTGTCTTTCGAAAGCCATTCCACCATTGAATGTAGCTCCTGCAACCACCACTTTATGTAACCCAACATGCATATTAGTACCATAAATCCAAGAGCATAAATCTTATATACAAAATAAATTACGTCCATAAACAAAACTAACTCTTAAGAGTACTTCTTTTGAGCTCGGGCGACTGAAAACGTGTGTCTGACTTTCCTCCCAACCGTGGGCTTTATGTGACATATGTTTGTCCGTCTAAAGCCACCCCCGAGCTGGGCGACGAATCCACTAAGGTAAGGTTTCCAACAGAAGACACTTTTAACCATGAGGTAAATTTCACTCCTTGTTATTAATCCATTGATTCCATCAGACTAGTTAGATATGTATATCTTCAAAACATTGAGGTATAAACCCTTAAGTAAAAATCCTTATCATAAACATAACAAGGTATATATCTTTTTTTACTCCACTTTAATCTTTAATATATTAATATATTGTTATGAGAAAACATGGCCATAAAGCTTGATGCCTCAAAAGTATTAACTAATAATTCAACAAATACTTTACAATAGATTTTTTTCCAAAAACTATTAAAAGATACTTCTTTAAACAAAAGAGTTAAAGTATTAATTAATAATCCACTAATACTTACAATAACTATCATAAGTTATTAAAAGATACTTCTTTAAACAAAAGAGTTAAAGTATTAATTAATAATCCACTAATACTTACAATAACTATCATAAGTTATTAAAAAATACTTCTTTAAACAAAAGAGTTAAAGTATTAATTAATAATCCACTAATACTTACAATAACTATCATAATAACTATGATAAGTTATTAAAAGATACTTCTTTAAACAACAGAGTTAAAGTAAATTAATTAATACCTACAATAACTCTCATATAGTTACTTTCCCCGAGGGCCACCTTATATATCTATATATATATATTTCACTTAAAAATATCAAAACTTGACTTTCAAGCAATTTCAATTCGCCTTAACTTCTAATATCAAAGCTAATTCTCCATTAATGAGTTTCACGCGAAACTTCTAATATCAAAGCTAATTCTCCATTAATGAGTTTCACGCGAGACTAAGAGTAAAACTCTATTTTTACACATTTTCACGCTCATTCATCAAGAGAGTAAAACTCGACTTTTACACATTTGACAATCTTTTGAATAATAGATTTGGTATTTGGACTATATATATAATATATTCAGATCCAGAATGTTTCCTTAAGAAATCGTAGACATCAAACAATCCAAGATCAAGATCTATCAAAGCTATATAATCCTCTGAGAATTACTAGATGTTACAGTCTGATTCACCACACTTCAGAAATATCGGGTGATGAGCATTAATGCTGAATTAGTGAAACATAATATCGACTTCAGTTAAATGGACAGTAAATTGACATAATTGATAACGTTACTAAGTTTAGAGGAGTGATTTTCAATAGTAAAATCGATTCGGTTAGCTACATGAATTCTTTCTGTATGAAGTATTTACTTGAAACAAATGAATAATTTCAAGTTATGACGGCTATGCTTAGTGTATGATTGAATCAAAGAAACTATTTTTATACACCGAGACTGTTATTGCAATTGCCATTAAAGTACAGTATACATTGCAAATTCGACAATGAATGGTTGTATTTCGGTGTACATGTGTACATTAAGAGAGACAATGTATAAGCAGATAGTCATTTTATGTAATATACTCAATACTTGACTCGAGAATAAGTTCTAACTCAATCACGTAGAGGGTTACATAGAGGATCAGAAAATGAAAAAAATATTGATTTCCAACAATTGAATCTGGCTCTATAAAATTTAGAAACGACAGTAATTTTCACAATACAGAAAATCAGAATGAGCAATAGCGATCCGATTTCTCTAAACTTCTAATGGAAAGTAAATTTCAACAATACAAAAGCATAATGATTTCACAAAGGCTCTGAAAGACGTGAGGCACGGGTGTTGGGTAAAATAAAT
>LPNX010040526.1:157246-206750 GCA_001517045.1 Pseudotsuga menziesii
GGATTTCTCATACATTCAAACTCTACCCCTAGTGGATTCGTCCCCAATATCGTTTAAGTCGCACACGTTTTCAGTCTCCTGACAATTATAAATTTCATCTATAATTTGGANTGTAAAAGCATTTCTAGATAGGCTACACTCTACAGAACATGTTACCCTACGCACTACAGATCACACGGATCTTTAAGTAATCTATAATGCAGAAAAACTTTATACACATTTTACTAAAATCAATCTACATATTTGGTAGCATGTTGAGTAATCAAAATACATAAGTTTTGGAACATGCCTCCTTTAATCCAGATCTTCGAATTTTCCACGGAGTTGGATGATACCTCGTCACGAATATTGGAAGGATCATATGAAGAATGTGGGTTGAGTTGAGTATTTCCGCAAGTCTCCATTTCTCTTCACCAAAATCCAATTCAGCTCGGCTCCCCTCCTCCCTTCTCCAGGACAGATTCCCCAAAACCAAAAGACGCCTTAAAAAGAAACCCCTCAGATCTCAAGTCGACAAGTGTCGAAAGGATATCTCCACGTTTCACCTTTAAACAAAGGTGGAGCTCTAAATTCTTTTCCAAAGAGAATCGTGTGACCCCAATTCATTAGTCACCGTGTTCTTTATGTTCCTCATGGCATTATTCGATCCCAATGAGATCACCCTCCACTTAAAGTGGTAGGTGTATTTTTAGTTATATTATAATTACAAAAAAAAAAGTTTTCTTTACCCCATGTTCTTAACAATATATTTATATAGCTATATATATATAATAGATCACTAATTAAACCACACTCATAGTTCTTTTTACCATAACNACAGTATACTTTTACAGCACCAGAATGTTATTGATGGCTCGTTGAAAATGACCCCACATTTTGGTGTTATGCCAACTGCACTTGTACCAATTCGATTTCCAAATACCACAATATAGCAATCATCTATAGACTTAGTCCAAGCTACTAATAATGCAACGAGTCTGATATTCGTCTCAAGCTGCCAATAATGAAAGGGGAAAATAATCCAACTAATCAAAATCACCATACATTGCCATGAATAACAAATAATTCAGATATTTGCAATTACTATTTTGTTTGCATGTTAAGAAACAAGGCGTTGCTCAAAAGAATGCAACCAAACTAGCTTAAGGAAAATAATTGGGTTTTTTATTCTAGGAGTTTTAGATTGCAAATTCTCGAACAATCTACACTTACAAAAAAATCAATGTCATAAATTCTTACTTCGAGAAGATAATATTGACTTCTGCAACAATTGAAGATTGCAAATAAAAACTGAAGAATACAAAATATTCTATTGTTTCGTGAGATGACAATGTAATCACCCATACTATTTGAAACCCGTTCCATGCTTTTCAAAATATTTTATTGTTTCGCGAGGTGACAATGTAATCACCCATACCATTCGAAACATGTTCCATGCTTTTCAACCTAGAGATTTTATTTGACTTGGAATAAAAAATTGGAAGATAAAATTAAAAACCCTCATAATAGCTTTTTAAATAGTTTAGAAATATTTTAAGTAATAATTATAGATAGTTTAGAAAGGCTTGGTTATTGTGTCATCTGGTGATCCGCATGTCATGTAAACCTATAAGGAGTGGCACATAATGTTATGTTTGACAACAAATGTGGGACAATTGTCACGCGTACAAGCTTCGACATGAAAAACAACATAGAAATAAATAAATTTATGTACAAGTGTCTAATGCATGCATGCACCCATATACAGAGTCACATAGGGGGTTACACCATGGTTAGCATCTCTCCATACAACCTTTAAAAAATTTGTCGGTGGGACAAACACTCTCTTCTTTGGCATGGCGAAGTTCTAACTATGACAACCAGTTTACTAGCTCTCTTCTGTACCAATTATTATTACCAATTTACTAGCTCTCTTGTGTCACGCATCATTGGTCGGTTACTTTTTACCTACAAAGTAGAAAAACTAAGGAATACCAGCTGGTTGGTTGCCTACATATTAAGAAGAGGGAAGGAAGGATGGCTAGTGAGTGAAGCAAGCATTCACTTTGTTTCCCGACACAATGGAAAGAACTGCTCGGTTCCCACATGCAACTTTGACAGGAGTCTTGTTTGGTCTTTGGATCGTCCAGAGAAATTGTAAGTAGGATGAACAAAATAGCCAAGAATAATGGACAGTATAATATATGTTAACTCTGTTAAAAGTCATTTTCAGACTTATTCAGTTGGACACCACCTTTGAACTCTGAATGTAGAGAATGTTTCATACTAATTCAATTGGATACCACCTTTGAACTCTAAATGTAGAGAATGTTTCATACTAATTCAGTTGGAAACCACCTTTGAACTTTGGATGTAGAGAATGTATATGTATTTAATTCATATTAAACAAAATATAGCATTTGTTTGTACTTGTTTTTGTAATTGAAGTACCTAGTTTACGAGAGTGGTTATATGCAATGTTGCAATCTGCAATGGGGAGTTTTGCATAGACTGTGAATCATCGAAAGGAAAAACCACACGTTATTAATTGTGCCTTGCATCGAAAGCAAAACACCATCATCAATTTCGGGAATATATGTATTTGAGATTTCCCTTCTTGTCTTTATTTCTTTATTTCTAAACAGTAGGAATCTTATTATTTTCTCTTAGTGAATCAATTGACATCGAGTTATTTTATTGATTTTTCTTCAATGTCAAGGCATTTTAGAAGGCCTGGTTTTATTGGGTTCTATGTAACAACTGAATTCTGATCCAGGCCTCCTTCTATGGGACACCATTCCTTGACAAAACCTAAGGTGGGGTTGGCTGAGGTGAGATGGGGTGGGATGAGAGGGTTTACGCAATTCGTGAACTAAACTGTATTTTCAAGCTCACATTGTGTGAAGGGGGACCCATGCTCAAGGATTTATTGGTATTAGATTTCTTGTTTGGGATCAATGCAATATTAATCCCTTGCTATAGTAATGATATAGCAAACGAGGAGTCACCCAAAGACTAACTTTATGATTATGTCAAATTTCTAAATTATGGTCTCTTCACCTTAAATTGACAAAAATCCAGCTTTGCCATCACATTAAAACCCTTAAAACTTGGGATAATACTAATGATTGAGCTGTGGGATAAAACATGCTCAGTGCAGCGCAAAGGCAAAAACTGACTTCGAAGCTTCAATCAACTTTGACGGAGTTTAAACCCTAGTACGAATTTTGTGAAGCCGTGGAAGTTGCCGGTGTGGAATCTCTTGGTGATTAGCAAGAGAGAAGCTTCTCAAGGCTTGGGACACTTGTCAAAGTATCCACTTTAGTGTCCATCTCGCAAAAATCTCTTCAAATAAAAAAAAATTGAATCTATTTATGGCAGGATATTATCATTTATGAAAATCGTTGGCATAGTATTTATCCTGAGCTACGTGGCAATTAAAAACGTTGATATATAACCCTCGTTTACCTATAATGTGATGGTATTCTTGGACAAGTGTCAACTGTAATGATTTCAGCGTAATGATTCCAAAATAAAAGGTCTGACAATGTAATGATTCCAAAATAAGAGGTCCACCAATAAAATGTAAGATAAATTAATTTTAATAAATTTTAAAAATACAATAAATGAATTTTAATAAATTTAAAAAAATACAATAAATGAATAACTAAGTTGAACTTTAGAAAATGTGAGAATTAATTTAAGTCAAATCCAAACTAATATACGGTCAGTCACAATCGATTATAATATAACCTACCTGTGGCAGGGATAATAACCTACTAGCTCTATAAATAATTTTTCTTTAACAAAGCACTTCTAGTGATCCCATCACTGGTACCAGCCACTTAATGGGCCTTATTCATAGAGGCGACCCTTTTACGTTGAGTAACAAATGCTTAACTAACTGTTGTGCCTTATTCATAGAATATAGTCTCATATATTATTTAATAACTTTGAAGTGCATTAAAATAGAGAGGTTAAGGTAGGGCCCAAACAACTACCTTGCTAAGCATAACCATAGCTAGAGTGCATAAATCACCTATTCCTTCATAGCTATATAAACTATATTTAATAATATCAATATAATCAACTTATCAACCTATCTAATAACATTATTTTTTAAAAATATATAATTAAAACGTTATTATAAAAACACTATAACGATAAACCCAAAATATGCTACTTTACAAAACCAATTCAACCTCATTTATTTTCTTTCCTAATACTATGATTACATGTCAAACAAATTGAATGAACAAAATAGCCCAATGAATTTAAGCCTTTTAACAATCCATAAGTCTTGGTTAATCTTGGTCGTCATGCGAAGTGTGGGGGTCACACTCCAAAGTTGACCCTTTGAGTGACTACTTCGTGGAGCTGATGGGGTCTGTCGGCCTGGTGGATGTGGAACCAGCAACATTGAGCCCAACCTGGAGCAACGGGCATGTTGGTGAGCGGAGGGTTGCAAAGAGACTAGAAATATTCATGATTAACAATTCATTCTTGGATAAGACGGTGAAGTACAGGTCCTGGGTCGACGCCGCAAGGTTCTCAAACCACCATCCAATTTTTTTAAAGCTGGAAATGAGCGGAAATGGGTCAGTCAGACCTTTCAAGTTCAACCATGGGTGGCTGAAGTTTGAGTTTTAAAGAATTGATTTGGGAGGTATGGCGCAATGATGACAGCCGTCAAAACTTGCCCCCTATGGAAAATTTGATGGCGAAGTCAATACGCTAAAACAAGAAGTTAAGAAATGGATTAAGTCCCAAAATCTCTCAAACAAAGTAACACTGTTACGCATTGAACAAGAGATAGGGAAGTTAAATGAATTAACAGATCCATCGGAGTGGGGGCAAACTGAAAAGGACATCCTTCTCAAGCTGGAGTCGAAGAAGGCCTCAATCCTTCACATAGCACATGAAAAGGCCAGATTGGAAAGCCAGATGGTCTGGCTGGAGGTTGGTGATCATAACACAATTTTTTTTCATAAGTTCGCAAATCACCGAAGGAATTCCAATTACATCAGGGAGATGGTATCTTCAGATGGTCGAGTGATTAAGGATCAAGAGGAGATAGCGGCTAAAGCTAAGGATTTATTTCAGGCATACTATAGGGTGGAAGGAGATATATCATTAATTGACCAATTTAAGGTCGTGAAAGAATACCCAAGGATTTTCGATGGGCCGGATGGAGATGCTCTATTTTCCTCGGTCTGGATGGCCGAACTAAAAGCGGTTGTCATGGCTTCTCCTCGGTCCAAAATCCCGGGGCCAGACGGGTGGTCTTGTGAGTTATTCACAGAGTGTTTTGACCTCATGGGGCCGGACTTGTTGGCGACAATGGAAGACTCAAGAATAAGAGGTCTTATTTCCAGGGCCATGAACTCAAACTTCGTGGCCTTGATCCCTAAAAAAGCAGTCTTAGCCTCCTTGGGAGATTATCGGCCAATTTCCCTGTGCAATTTTGTATACAAAGTCATAGCGAAGATTATAGCCAACCGTCTAAAGCCAGAGCTATCGCGGGGATTATCTATGGAACAATTCGGTTTCTTACAAAACCGATAGATTCTAGAAGCAGTGGGGGTGGCTCACGAGGTGCTCCATAGTGTTAAGACGAAATCCATGGAGGCTGCAGTTCTACAACTAGACCTAAACAAAGCATACGACCAGGTCTCTTGGGGATTCCTTAGGCTGGTTTTGATCCAGATTGGCATTCCTTTTTGCATGATGAAATGGATTATGAGTTGTGTCACGTTGATCTCCTTCACGGTGTTGATAAACAACAAGCCTACTGAATTTTTTGAAGCAGGTCGAGGTCTTAGGCAAGGGTGCCCCCTCTTGCCACTCCTTTTTCTGTTGGTGATTGAAGGTTTGAGCAGACTCCTCCTCAAGGCCAAAGCATCAGGCGTAGTCAAAGGTATTAAAATCAACAGTGAATTATTCATTACTCACTTAATGTTCATGGATGATTTCATGTTTATGGGCTTGGGATTGTTATCCGAATGGGATGTCATAGCTAAAATCATAGATACTTTCTGTGATGTCTCTGGATTATCAGTAAATGCAAGCAAATCGTGTCTTCTGTTGAATAGGGCCTCCGAAGCCTTTAGGTGTGGTATGGAACAGTTATTTCAGATGACATGTAGCTAGATTACATATAGTATTAAATACCTAGGGCATTATATTAAACCAAACGGGAATAAGGCGGGGGACTGGGCATGGCTCCTGAAGAGGTTCGAAAGGAGGATAAAATTATGGGGTTGGCGATGGTTGTCCATTGGGGGACGCCTCACATTAGCATGCTATGTTCTGACAAATATGGTTGTTTACTGGTTTTCACTCTGTAAAGTCCCTAAGGCCATCACCAATAAGTTGAGGATTATGACCATGGCCTTTATCTGGTCTGGAGGAGTATCCCAAACCAAATATCACTTAGTCCGCTAGGAGGACTTAGCCTGCTCGGTGGAAAAAGGCGGTTGGGGTCTAAAAAATTTGCACATGTTTTCCCTGGCTTTGCGAGCAAAAAGCTTATGGATGGTATATACAAGCGGGAGCCTGTGGTCTAAGGTCATCAAGGAGAAATATATCAGAAACTGCTCTTTGGTTCAGTGGGTTAGAGGCTTCAGGAAACCAGGCTGGTGCTCCAACGTATGGGCGGGATTACTTGTAGCTTTCAAAAAAAATTCTTCATGGTTGGCTTGGGTGCCTGGTGATGGGAGGGTGGTGAAGGTGGGAGAGGATCCCATAGTTGGGGGTCCACAACACCATGTCCTCTCTTAGGAACTCATTTTCCTCTTACATTACAAAGGTATCTTCTCCCTCTATCATGCCTCGACAGGCCCAGCCATGGGCTTGAATATGCAGGGTTGGCTTTCAGCCAATCAGCTGGGGCTCTCGGGTGCCATGGGTGCCAAGTGATCCTTATACATCATGAGCCTAAAAAGTGGGGGCTATAAGCCTAAATGATTCTCCTGACGGTCTATGCTGGTCTTATGACTCAGCCTTGGGCATCCTCACAGCCAGACTCGCTTATCAACAACTCATGGATGCCCATGAAGATAGCATGTAGTGGTGGAACAAAATATGGAAGTGGAAGATGCTTATGAGGGTCATCATCTGTGTTTGGATTGCCTCAATAGGCCCAACTAGGAGCTCGAATATGTAGGGCTGTCTTTTAGCCAATCAGCTGGGGCTCTCGGGTGCCATGGGTGCCGAGTGGTCCTTATACATCACGGGCCTAAAAAGGGGGAATATAAGCCTAAATGATTCTCCTGACGGTCTATGCTAGTCTTATGACTCAGCCTTGGGCATCCTCACAACCAGACTCGCTTATCAACAGCTCATGGATGCCCATGAAGATAGCATGCAGTGGTGGAACAAAATATGGAAGTGGAAGATGCCTCTGAGGGTCATCATCTGTGTTTGGATGGCTCTTAACAATCGTCTCCTCACATGGGACAACTTGAGGCGGCAGGGGAAGATCGACCTAGGAATTTGTCTGTTATGTGGCTCTTTTGATGAAAACATCTTTCACATTTTTGTATTTTGCAGCTTCAGTAAGACAATGTGCAAGAATAATATCTCGGTAATGTCCAAAATGGATCTCCCGTGGAATGGAGTGACATTGTCTGCATGTATGTGGTCCTTGGGGAACAAGCGACCTCATTATCGGGTGCTAGCCTGCCACACCATATGGGCTATATGGAGATGCAGAAATAGGTTAATTTTTGAAGGACAAAGGTCGAGGCCTATGGAAGTGGTAACCGGATGTTTGAGGACATTTTCAGAATTAGTAGTTTCTCCTCTCTCTGGTGGGCATCCAGGCCTGGTTCCGCGGGAGTCTATGGACTTATCATTGTTTTAGGATTCGATGGTGTTTATTTGAGGCTTGTTGATCACTCCAATTACAAGGTTTGGCTGAACTGTAGAGTCGGGACAAACACAAAAGGTGAGCTTCTTTCTCTATGGCTTCTACTCCGCTTCATCTCCCTTCTTGGTTTAGAGACTTTGCATATATTCGGAGACTCAAAGGTTTGATTGGGCGATGGGTAAAACCATATCCAAATCTTGCACTTGATGCCATGGCTGAGGCGGGTGTGGAGCTTGATCAATTGTTCTTAGGGGTTTGAATTCAGGCATATTTACAGAGACCAAAACATAGTGGAAGACTCCCTGTCCAAGCTGGCCTTGACTGTTGTGTAAAACGTCATTTTCTCAGAGTAGTGGTCGTGGGATGGTGTGCTGATGGACAGGTTCAACTTCCCGGTTGATGTTTAGTCTAGGCTGTTTTTTTTTTATATAATTTCGGTGGCAATCATGTCTTGGGATCCCTCGTGGTTGCCTGTGTCTATTGGCTTGGCCATGCCATTTTTTGTCTGTTCTCTCCAGTCCTTGGTCCCAATGTTCGTCTATGGATTGTTCTATTGTTTTGTCTTCTCATGGTTTTGTGCCTTTTGATCCCATCCTTAACTGGTTTTTTTTAATAGAAAATCAACTTTTTTTTTATGAAAAAAAAAGTCTTGGTTAATCTTAATAAAGACCAAATAAAATGAATGTATTAATAATGGCTTAAAATTTTTGGTTAATCTTTAATAAAGAATGAATATATTAATCATGGCTTTTAAAGTTTTGGGAGTCCACATGGTCATGTTTTTTTTTTCAAACTGGTTAGTTGCCCAAGACACTTGATCTTATAAATTTTTGGTTAATCTTTAATAAAGAATGAATATATTAATCATGGTTTTTAAAGTTTTGGGAGTACACATGGTCATGTTTTTTCATCAAACTGGTCAGTTGCCCAAGAGACTTGATCTTAGATCAGCAATGGAAAACCCCACCCACTTTGTCGAAGAACTAAAGACTCGTGAACATTAACATGGCCATGGCCTAAAGTCCTTTTATTGTGATCTTATAATACATTCCATTTAATGGCTGGCCGTTTACATATTTTTTTTGATGAGGCAAGTACTTATAAGCCTCTTCTCAAGCACAGGCATAAAATTAGGAACATTGGGAAGTCTCCTACTTCAGTTTTTCCTATGATCTTTTTTGATGGTGCAGCAACAAATAATATAGGTGGAGCGGGTATTTGTCTTTGGTTGAATGAACATCACCTTCTAGCTTTCAAACTTGGATGTGGCAGCTACACTAATACTAGAGCAGAACTCTTAACACTCTGGGCATCACTACAGGTCGCCAAGGATATTGGGTTGCCTTACCTAAATATCTTTGGAGACTCCTCTGTGATTATAAACTGGGCAAAAAAGGAATCCACCCTGGACATGGTGAATCTTGAGGCTTGGTGCTACAACACCATAATTCTCATGTCCTCTTTTACTTTGGTGGATTTCAGTCATGTCTATAGGGAACATAACAAGAGGGCAAACATCTTATCCAAGGAAGGGCTGCACTTGGCTTCGGGCCATCTATTACTTACTGAATCATTTGGAAATGAGATTATTGGGGTTGACTCATCACAAATTTTTTAGAATATGCTCATTCTATTACAGTTTTATCTCTCGGATTCATTGAGCTATTATCAGGTTTTGTTGAGCAAGCTACTACAGGATATACAAGAGTCACTCTCCTTGGTTGGATAAGATTTATGGGTTCTTGTTATTTTCTCTAGGGACATAGATGACTGATATATTCAACTCTCTTATGAGAGGGATATTATGTATTGATACCCAGGTGCTTTGGGTACCTCTGATTTTCTGCTTGTTCTGTTTTTGTTTATGATGTATGTATGCTTGGTACTGAGAGTGTCACTTACTTTCTTGCTGATCCTTGGGGTATTACAGTACTGACTGAAGATGTAAAAGGTTCTTTTGATTCAATTGAATACCAAGGAACTGCTTTTTTCGACTGAAAAACAAAGCTTTAACTTTTATCCAAAAAGCCTAACCAAATTTTCATGAAATAAGATGCATATATCGAAATAAATGGTATCCACCACTTGAGAACCTACTCAAATCGAATATGAGCATTGATGAGGTAGTGTTTGACAACTCCCTCCAACCTTAATCACTTGTAGTTTATGCTCCCCATTATTTAATTTCAAATAATTTAACCTCTTAACCCAAAACGTTAATCACTACATTAAACTATTATATCTTGAAATTTTAATACTATTTTTAAATCTTAGACATTATGTCTCTAAGCTTCACTTTAATTTTAACATTGAATCTTTATTAATAATTTAATATTGAATATATATTAATCATTAATTAATGATCTAAATTTTTAATTGTAATATTGAACTTGTAATCCTCAAATTTTTTTATTATATTAATTCTTAATTCTTCATCCTTAACTCTTAATACATAATTCTAAACACTTATCTCTTAATATCGAGGCACTTTTAATTTCTTATCCATTTAAACCCTTAAATATAGTGTCTAGAAGCTACATTTCATTCATAGTACAACTTGAGTCGCACTCTTTCTACTTTGCATTTGTACATCGTATGCTGAACACCTTCCTATTTTGTTGTTGCCACACCCTATAATGTCAACATGAAGTATGTTACTAGTTTGCACAATTATGTTGGGGTTATTCAAGGCCCACATAAATATCATACCCGTTTGCAAGCCTTGGTTGCATTGCCCCACTTAAACCTTAGGTTGCTCCAAGCCTATATGCATGACATTTATTAGAGCCTATTGTCCTAATTAATGCCTTTACACTTGGAGTAAATAACGATGTTTTTTTGGGAGACTACTCATAATTGTTGGATATGGTTGCATGTTTTAACAAGCAATTATTCAAATTTAATCCCATTTTAATATGTTATCATCACTTCACAACTCACATTACAAGGATAGTTGTTGTACTATCCATGTTATGAACAATATTAAAAACCAAACAAAATATGTTAATTACTCTTTCGATTTTCTTAATATTTGTCATAACTTGTTTCATTCAAGTAATGCTCCCTCAAAACAAAATATGTTGTGCTAGCATGGCTTGTTGATTGAAACCCATATCAATAAACAACCCACCCTTTAGTTGTCATTATATCTTAGCTAATTTTCTCCACCCATTATCAAACAATCTAATAAATTTAAATTTCTTAGCTAAATCACTATGTTCATTATGCATTCAACATTTCTCAATTATCCCAATAAATGTGAATTGTGTAATTGGATTTGAATGATCATAGCGAAATGTATAGCATCTCATGGATATTAGTATTATTATTTTAAATCCACACATATGCATAGACATATGATTTCCTCTCAATAATAGAGTCATGAATGAATCATGAGTGTTTGCTAGTGATACAATCACAGAATTTGTGTGGTGAAGTTTTGTAGGCATATCAATTATTGATCACTACTATACATGATATAAATACACCTACATATTTTTAAGTAATTTATTGTTGTCTTCATCATCATGTTAGGATTAATTAATTAATCCTATCTTGACCACCATAGTCTAATGGCCTTTTCCTAGCTTAGGAGGTTATTGCCACCTCACTAGTGCCATGGGGGACTCATCTAGGGCTCACCTAAAACTTGATGTGCTAGTTTGCATGAGTTTAGGAGCTCCAAATACCAATCCCTATTACTTAGGAACCCACACTGAGTTCCACCAACAGTCACCAACAATTGACCCTGAGTTAGTGTCCAGTTATGTTCAGCTATGTTGATTCCCATCAGTTAGTTCATCTTTAGTTAGTCTAGCGCCACTTTGCATGATTTAAGGGAGGTTGGGCGCATTTTCTCACCTAACTTGATAAGTTAACCAAGTGTGAACTAATTCAGTTATCTGGAGTTGCATTAGTAAATCTCTAGTTGTGAATTTCCCACATTTAGTTAGCACTGGAGCCAGTCAAAGTTAGTGAATTCAAATCCTACCTATGGCATTCGAATTCTTCCTATTGTGTTACCATTCTATTACATACATGTTAATGATAATTTATGTAATGTTATGTTGACCAATTTCGTCTCTTAGTTTTTCAATTTTCACCATGAATGTTTGATCAATTTACAATGAATTACTTATCTCTCCTACAACCTTCTTTGCTAAATTAAACATGGTATCGGAGCAGGTGTTCAATCCAACTTGAAACCTCAGAAACTTCCATTGATGCACCAAAATCAATTGGGTTGCACATAATTCCTGGTATTATTTCCTTGCTCCCTTTGGATTATGTCTAGAGAAGTCTAGCTAGGTGTGATGCACATAGAGAAAGTGCACATGTCGAAGTGGAGAGTGTTTGAATTGGTTTGATTTCGAATTGAAGTGTTTTGCAGTGTTTTTGTAGGTAAATCAAAGAGTTCTAAAGAATCAGTTGTTCCTTGAAGTTGCAAGTTGGAGAATTCAACAACTTTGACACCCAGGATCCTCACACCCTTCAACTATATTGATTGGAGGGCTCATATGCAGATAGTCTTGTGAGACAAGGGTCTGTACAGGGTCACCATGGGCAAAGAAGTCAAACCCCAACAACCTCTTGAGAAGTTGAAGTATCTGAAAAAGCTAGATGAAGCATTTGATTTCATGAGCATCCACATCTACAGGGAGTTACTCTTCCATCTTGATGGACTGAAAACTCCAAAGGATGTATGGGAGAAGCTCGAATCCTTGTTTGGAAAGAAAGATGAGCTGAGGGGCCATATTTTAGAGAACATGTTGATTGCACTAAATCCCAACAACTTTGAAACTATACCACAACTCTTCTCAAAATTCAAATCCCTTGTCATGCAGTGCAAGCAGTGTGAGATTGATAAGAAGGATTAGTAATTGGTTCTCTCAATTCTAAAAAAACTTGGACCATAATTCTCATTGTTTGTATCCACCTTTCACTCCGGGAAACTAACAAATACTAATTGGAAAATTCCATCCCTTTATGCCTTCACATAATCTTTTATTTAGGAACAAGACAAGCTAATACAGATGGGAGCTCTCAAAGCCTCTAAGAATTAGGATCTCTTAGATGGGGAGACTAAGAATGCACAAGCAAAGGGGAAGCAAAAACGCAAAGAGAAGAATAACACTGATTTCAAGCCTAAGGATAAACACAATCCTTCAAAGGGAGCCTCATGTTCCAAGAAGGACACACACAAGAAGTTTGACAAGGCCAAATGCTCTTACTGCAAGAGAGGAAATCATCCAGAGATCTATGTATGAAGAAAATCATAGACCAAATGTTTAGGATCCTTGAACAGAAAAATATGTCCCTTCCTGAAGGTGCAAAGAATTTCGATGTTGGAAATAAGACTGAAGATCATGAGAGGTGCCATGCTATGAAGTCAGGATTTTCTCGGTCACAAGCTTTTCTCATTGATTCTAGAGCCTCCATCCACATGGTTTCCTCCAAAGAATCATTCTCTTCTCTGGATATCTCTATAGGAATAAGAATCCACATGGGAGATGAATCACAAATCCCATATGTCGGGAAAGGTTCCATCAAATTTGAGCATGGAGTGTTCGAGAATGTGCTCTATGTCCCTTCCCTGGAAGCAAATCTGTTCTCTGTATACTATATGACTCATACTGGCTCACCCAAGTGAGTCACATTTGATCCTGACACAGTGGATATCTCATAAATATCTACTGGGAATTTGATAGCAAAAGGATTTTCTAATCATGCCTTCAAGGCATATGAATTTTCTCACTTTCTTCCTAATTCATATCTTAGTGCCTTATTGACTCATGCTAATGAAACAAGCAGGATTTGGCATGAAATATTTGGCCATCTGAATTTCAAATATATCCAGCAGCTGCATAATGAAGAGATGGTTGAGGGTTCGCCTCTCATCAAGTCCTCTAAAGGTGTCTGTAATGGTTACTTGGTAGGTAAGCACCTAGAGCGAAGGTATGAGGTTGGGAAGGCAAGAAGAGTTACCTCTATACTTGACCTGGTTCACAGTGATGTCTCCGGACCAATGCCCACAACATCTATGAATGGATCCAGATACTTTATAACCTTCATTGATGACTAAAGGTACTTTCGGATCTTAGATTCCTCGAGCATAATTTTGAGGTGTTTGAAACCTATAAAATTTTCAAAGCCTTAGATGAGAAAACTCTTGGGAAGAAGATAAGAACACTTAAATAAGATAATGGAGGAGAGTACATCAAAAGATAATTCCAACAACTGTGTGCTTCAACAGGTATTCAAATTCAACACTCAGTGCCATATAAACCACAATTCAAATGCAACATTCAGTCCCATACACACCACAACAGAATGATGTAGCTGAGAGGAAGAACATATATCTAAAAGAGATGGCTACATGCCTTCTTGAAACAATAAATCTTCCTCCATATATGTGTGTTGAAGCAGTGAACTATGCTTCGTACATCCATAATAGAGTGCCTCACAAGTTAGTGAGTGGTGTCACTCCTTTCGAAGCATTGATGGGACATAATCCCAATGTCTCACATTTGAGGGGTTTTGGCTCCAAAGCATGGCTCATAATTGCTACTGACAAGAGGAAAGCCTTCCAAGCTTAGAGTAGTGAATGCTTACTGCTGGGATATGTAGATGATGTAAAGACATGCAAAATTATGGATATTTCAACCAAAAAGTGTTTCATAGAGCATAGTGTTCAATTTGAAGAAGATCAGGTGCATGATCCACAACTAGATGAAGAAGGTATAATTACTCGATCAATCCATTTGCAGATAATGATGTCTTTACTAATATTTCATATTCAGAGTTCAAAGAGGAGGATCAAGATGATCAAGATCTTGATGTTGAGAATGAACCTCGAGAAGATCCAGATCCATATCCAACACTTGCTCCCACTCAAAGGCCTAAATAGGCCCAAAATATCATTGAAGCTGTTGGGAATAGTGATGGGGATCCATATGACAAAAGAAGGACAAGATCTCAATATCAAGATGAAAACCTTGCACTTTTCCATATAGATCCACTTCTCCCATATAGTTGCTTCATGATGATGGGGTCAGATCCTCAGTGCTACAGAGAGGCTTTCCATGATCCAAGATGGAATCTAATCATGGATGATGAGTATGATTAGCTACAAGAAAAAAAGACCCGAGAGCTCGTCACTTTGCCTCCTGGGAGGAAGTTAGTTCAGTGAAAATGGATCTACAAGACCAATCTATCAGCTGATGGAACCACTACCAAGTACAAGGCTCAATTAGTGGCAAAGGGGTCCTCACAAGTCCATGGGTGGGACTACAATGAGACACTTTATCATGTTGCAAGAATGAACTTCATAAGGCTAGTTTTGGACATTACAGCTTCGAAGAGGTGGGAAGTACATCACGTGGATATGAAGAGTGCCTTCCTCCATGGTGATTTGGAAGAGGAGATCTATACAAGACAGACCAAGGGGTACATTGAAGGTTCCTCCTTGGTTTGCAAATTGAGGAAATATCTCTATGGACTCGAGCAATCCCCAAGGGCTTGGCATGACAAGATGGATGCCTTCCTAATGTCACATAAATTTGAGAGGTGCAAGTGTGGATATAATGTCTACATGCAACAGAATGGGGGATTCTTACTAGTGATTGTTCTATATGTGGATGACTTGGTCATTACTAGTGGCTCAATTGCTGGATTGAGAGGCATCAAGTCAGGTTTGAGTGAAGCGTTCTCCATGACTGATCTAGGACTATTAAGGCAGTTTATTGGTCTTCAAGTAAATTAAAAAGCTTTGGGAATCATGATTACACACTCCAGATACATAGGATACTTGCTCAAAAGATTCCACATGATTGATTGTAAAAAAACACCCTTCCCTTCTTATTTGGCACCAGGTTGGAAGAAGGTGGTTCCACACCACTGGTTGACAATACACTCTTCAGATGGTTGATTGGTATCTTATTTATATTATGGGGGCATATTTATCTTATGTCTTGAGTGTTATTTCCAAATTCATGCAGAAGCCACATGAGCTGCATTGGAAAGCAACAAAGCGCATCTTGCATTATGTGCAAGGTATGAGGGAGTTTGGGATCCACTATTTTGTTGGTGCACAACTAGAATTGATTGATTTTACTGATTCAGACTGGGATGGTGATAGTACTGACATGAAATCTACATCAGGATTTGTGTTTGTGTTGGGATCTAGACCAATTTGTTGGTCAAGCAAGAAGTAAGAAACTCTTTCTCTCTCTTCAGCTGAAGCAGAGTATCAGGGGGTCGTGAATGCAGCTATTCAAGCAGTTTGGCTACATGGGATTCTGACAGATTTTGGGATTCACACTTCTCCTTTAGTATACCTCTTTTGTGATAATCAAAGTGTAATCAAGATATCCGCTGATCTAGTTCAGAAGCAGGAGAACAAGCACATTGAAGTCCACATGCACTACATCCGAGAACTAGTGAATAGTAAGGCCATCATTCTACATTACTGCCCTACAAAGGAGCAGATTGTAGACATATTCACCAAGTCTTTCACTGAAAATATAATTGTCTATCTCAGATCTCTTCTTGGTTTAAAGGCTTGATTCAGTTATTGTTCCTGGTTTTCTTGCTTATTTTGAGGGGCGGGGGGGGGGCGCGGGTGTTCCCATGATGTTTTCCCCATTTCCTTGGTTTGTTAAGTAGCCATTTTTGCATTTAGATTGAATGGGTGACCTTTGGTCTTAGTTTCCAAGTCCCAAGTTGTCCAAGTTAGGATTAAGGGGGGTTGTTAGGATTAATTAATTAATCCTCCCTTGAACACTATAGTCTAATTGTATTTTCCTAGCTTAGGAGGTTATTGCCACCTCATTAGTGCCATGGGGGACTCATTTGGGGCCCACCTAACACTTGATGTGCTAGTTTTCATGATTTTACGAGAACCATAGAACAATCCCTATAATTTAGGAGCCCACACTGAGTGCCACCAGCAGTCACCAACAGTTGACCCTAGTCGGTGTTCAGTTATGCTTCGATTCCCATCAATTAATTCATATTTAGTTAGTATAACACCACTTTGCATGATTTAAGGGAGGTTGGGTGCATTTTTCTCACCTACCTTGATCAAATAACTAGGTGTGAACTAGTTCAGTTGTTCGGAGTTGCATTAGTGAGTCTCTAGTGGTGACTTCCCACATTTAGTTAGCACTGGAGTCAGTACAAGTTGGTGAATTCGAATCCTACCTATGGCATTCAAATTCTTCCTATTGTATTACCATTGTATTACAGACAAGTTAATGATAATTCATGTAATGTTATGCTGGCCAATTTAGTGAGTCTCTAGTGGTGACTTCCCACATTTAGTTAGCACTGGAGTCAGTACAAGTTGGTGAATTCGAATCCTACCTATGGCATTCAAATTCTTCCTATTGTATTACCATTGTATTACAGACAAGTTAATGATAATTCACGTAATGTTATGCTGGCCAATTTTGTCTCCTGGTTGTTCAATTTTCACCATGAATGTTTGATCAATTTACACTGAATTGCTTCTCTCTCCTACTACCTTCTTTCATAGTGAATTCAATTAGGTCCAAGGATCCTAAGACTTTCTAAATTAAACACATCATCCTTGCAATTAAGAATTAGTTTGCATGGAGACAAAAACAACATTCTTCTCAAATCTCTTGCAAGTTCTAAAATGGTATTTTTACTCTAGAGAATTTTATCATATAACCAAATGTTACTATGTAAAGGAAGATAGAAGCAAGTCTACCTTCACTCCTTTTCGGGGCTCCTATGCTTGTTGTGTCGAGACTCACTTTCTACATCCCATAATGAGGTAGACTCTGTAATTCCATGCTCAACATGTAGCTGACATGTGGCACTTCAATAAAATGATAACAAAATAACAAAATATTAAGTAAGTAAAAATGAAACAATGTTGGATAAACTTAAAGGTTGAGTTTGTTGAGTTGTCCCTAACATGCAATGTGAGATTCTTTCAAGATGATCCTATTGATCTTGAAAATGGTATTATCGAGATCAACAAACTCATCCTCCTATGAGGCTAGGTGAAAAGAGTTGAGAAATTAACCCATAAGTTTGAAGCATTCTACATACATATTATAAGTCCTGACTCCTTAATGTATAAATTTTCAAGAATTAGGGATTCTTCCTCAATTTCCTATGATTTTTTGTGTGCTTTTATGTTAAAATTGTGGGAACTAACTAAAATGAGAAATTACTAACAGGACTAACAAGTGAAGTTGGGTGCTAAAAATAAACAACAATAAGAAAAAAATAGATTATAGGTGCAAGTATTTGCATGACATTGCCAATCTGAAGTATTTATGCTTTAAAACATGCTCTTATTGCTTAAAATAAAATACTCAATATATATGTAAAACTTGTAGTGATATATAGAAAGGAACATCAAACAAAATTGTTGCTATCAAATAAGAAAAGAAACAAAAAGAAATAAATTTGCTTAGAAAAGTTAAGAGAGAGAAATGGGATAAAAATGCAAGAGCCCAATAGTATCCTTTATTACAATGGGAAGATTCCACAAGAGCCTTCCACTCTGGCAATATTTACAAGCCTCTACGAAGGTCTAGATCAAAGAAAGCTCAAAAATTTCGTGGATTTTTTTGAGACCATACAAAAAAATGTCAAATGAATAGAACAATAAAGCAGAACATAACCTGGACCGAACAAAACAAGTTAAAATATTGTTTCAAGTCTCTATATACATACCATGTTAGCAATTAGCACCAACACAAGATACAAAACTTCCAATAAGCAAGCATGCGTAGATAAACCAAATACCTCTTTAGAAAGAAACATAATTTCAACCTTACTTCGTCATCACCAATTACTTAATGAACCCCCCCTACTATCAACAAACAAATTCAAAGCCTATAGTGTTATAGCTGATTTTATCACACTTGGTAAATCACACCTTTATGGCCTTCCATGTCCCTCTGCAAACGCTTTGGACCCCATTTACCTATATTATACTTTGATGTTCCAAGAAAGTCCCCAAAAATCACCTGCTTATGCCTATACACAACTTTTAAAGCTATACTCGCATGTATACACAACTTTTGAGCTCAAACCCGTGTACATCGGGAAGTGTGCACGAAGACAAATATTTTTGGAGTTTTACTCATAGAGGTCTGAATAAATTGACTCTTGGCCTTCCATATGCCTTGAGAACGCTCTGACTCGACCCTCCATTGCCTCTTTGGAGTGATATATATTGAGCCTCTTGGATACATTGAAGGAGGAGAAATTGAAGAGTAATGAAACTATAGTCCATTGTTGCCTCATTTGCTTATGCTTGAGTCTGCATCCCTTTGTCCCTTTAGAGCACACAGTGTTGCTCTTCCCAAGCTTGCCTTTGCTTTGTAAGCTTGCCATTGAGAGATGGAGGATTGAAGTGGTGGAAGACTTGGTTTCTCCAGTTCGCAGAAGTGCCGACATAGCTTGTCACTATTGTATCTTTGTTTTATTAATAGAAATATCCATTTTTTGTCTAATACATGTGCATAAATATGAATATTATATCCATGGATGTATTTATTTTCTTATACATGATTGATTATATATGCTAGAGTAGCTCTAACACTTTAATATATATCATGCTTGTCTTATTTACTGTTCTTGAGAGCGAATTGTGAATGCAAGCGTGTTGGAAAAGCTCCATAGGGATCACGTCAACCATCTGGAACAAGGTACGATCCATATCCCTTAGTGTTAGATGTCTTTATTGCTCTTGCATATTGGAAAGGATTGATCGCTGGTGTCATGTTGTCTATTGTGGTACACCCCAAGCCATAGGAAGTTTCTCTCCGTAACATATAGAAAAACAAAGTGTGTACAATGAAAATGATGAGAACATAAATTTTACTTCTCAACCTCTAGCATGCCCTTTCTCTCTCAACATAAAGATGAACCTTTGGGTATCTTCCTCTTCTCTCTTATGCTTCTTCTTAGGTAGTGGTCATTTACAACTAACCTTTAGTTAGTTTTTAACAAACTAAAGTTTATTAGGAGGCTATTTTCATTTTAATTCATTTTCTC
Organism: Pseudotsuga menziesii; assembly: GCA_001517045.1. NCBI lineage: Eukaryota > Viridiplantae > Streptophyta > Pinopsida > Pinales > Pinaceae > Pseudotsuga > Pseudotsuga menziesii. Next base: position 177,138 of record LPNX010040526.1, read on the forward strand.
TTTTTATTTATTTAAAAGGTGCTTTCAAACTACATTTGGGAATAAAGTAGCACAATTAATCAACCAAGTAAAACACATGAAAACATAAGGTAAAGTAAAGAGGAAAAAAAGGGAAGGCCCCATCTCACGTCATCGCCATAAGTCAACATCGACCAACCATTAAGGGGAGTGAAGTCCTAAGGATCGCACAACCTTATGCCTCCCATTATCATTTTCATGCAAAATAAAACTTTTGAACTTTGCCACATACATCCTTGTATGTTCGCATAAAATATCAACATGCAATAACAAATCCCTTTTAATCCAGATATATTTCCATTTGTTGAAATGGAAATATATTTTCCTTTTAAATAATCCATGCATACAAGTTTAAATACGTGCTATCAACTGTAGTTATAATATTCAAGTAAAAGCCCATTCAAAAGGCAAGTCAGCCTAAACATGCTACTTATATGAGGTCTAAAATTCAATGATACACTAAACATATGATAACTATTCATTTTTATGCCAAAATGGAATGTGAAGTTGAAACAAATCAACCCAACATATACTATTTATATCAATCCAAAAATGTAATCACTTACAAAACCATGGTTAGTTGTTCATTACCATATAAAAAATGTGGCGCTTGGTCAAGTAAAGATAACTTAATCCATAACACCAAATCCTTAAAATATCATATTTTTCAACAAGAAGATATTTCACGAAACAAGTCCAAATTAATAATACCACCCTTATTAGTCAATTTATATGTTTAAATCCTGTTACAGTTTAACATCAATTAGGAGTACAAACTTGCGAAGAGCAATCATAGTCTGTGCAGAAAAAAACCCTTTCTAGCACTCTAAAACTTATTTTACCTAAGTGCAAGTAACCTAACTAATGGATTCAAGAAATACGAAACAAACTCAAAGCAACTGCAGATTTAATCCTCTTGAGACTAGTTTCTCTCAAATCGATGATCACAATGACTAGCCATTTGTAAAAATACAAGTTACAATAATATTTTGTAATCAATGATTACTTGCACAACATGTACTTCATTCCTAGTCATATGCTTTGATTTATTAGAGTTTGTGCTCATAGATGAATCATGTTTTGCAGTAAGGAGATAGGCACTGCACATAACAAGAAAAGAAACACGCCATGCTTGTGGGAAAAGAAACACACCACACTTACATCAATGTAAAAAAACTAACTATGAAATAACATCACATAAAATAAATAAAAGCATACACAATGAAATAAAAGATCACCATGCTCTTATGTAGTAAGCGCTGCCTCCTAAGAATTCATTCAGCAAATTAAGCTACAACAACATAAAGTTAAATCAAATCATAAAACTATAAAATTACAATCTATGTGAAAGAAAATCTCAAGAAGTTTTATTTTATTCTATCATAAGCTGGAAATATGCTCCAAGAGTCCTCCCACATAATGGAGAAGACATTCTCTTTTATACATGAACTTGCCTGGAAACTAAAATAAGAAATAAGAAATTTAGATCCAAAGATATCTCATGTGGTTACAACATCTTGCTAAAAATTAGTTCATAATATCTCTTAGATGTTTGCTCTAAATCTTATCAAGAGTTCCAAGATTCTTCCATAACCAAGATATTTGAATGATAATCCCAAATCTATGGCAAACCTTCAATAGTTGAAGATGAGAAAAGTAAAAAATCGACATTGTTACAAGAATTGTATGTTTATGGAATTACTAGTAAACTAACCTAGTTTTCAAAGATAAGTTAGAATATGCTATTTTTTCCAATATTTAATCATAAATTCACATAAATACTAAAAGAAATGCATTGGAAAAACCTTGAGTCTAATCCCACATAAAATCAATAAAATGTACCAAAACAAGGTTACGGGTAAGTGAAAAATGATTAAAAGTAAGGGGAAAAGGGTGTGAAAACATGTCAATTATGTGACTCAACACCCTTATTGCATATTTCTATCTTAGTAGAACTTGTCTCTAAGTGGACAGTTGTAGGATGCATTGGTAGTGGTTTTTCATCACCCAGAGGTAATATATCAAGCGTAAGCTACTTTCCTTTGTCATTATGAAGGTTTCACATAAGGGAGACTCAGAATTTGCATGGCTTTTCGAATGAGTAGAAGAGTTAACTGAGGAAACGATAGATTGAACCATGGAGTTTTGGTGGCCCTAGAGATTGTGCAAGAATTTGTCCACCCAGAAACAAATTTCTTGTATGGAGCAAGAATTTGTCCACTCATAGAGCTCCTTAGAGTTCGCATCAAAATGAATAGAGAACCTTATTTTCTTCATGCTTCCTTCCTTCCACACATTGCGGTTAATAGAGAACCCTTGCTAAAGAAACTCATTTAACAACTAAGGGCATGTATCAAGATCTCATCCACATGTTGAGTCAACACTAACAACTATAAACATAATCAAGATAAAGCAAAATGATTCATCTAGTGACCACTAAACTTTTTGATTGACCGATAAATTTGTTGAGGCTAGTAGGTGACATTGTACAAATCCTCGTGTCTTGAGGCATACCGTTAATTTTTTCAAATGTAGGGGTATGTACCATGTTATGAAAGGAGAAATAAAGAACTAGGTTTTAACTATAGAAAATGACACACTTAACCCATTATTAAAAAATGATGCTACATATAGGTTTTGTAGTAGGGCATTTAATTACAATGGATGTAAGTGATCAATTATATTAGTGCTAGGTCATAAGGAGTCCACATACAAGTTGGGTGAGGGGAAAAAAGCCAAAAGTGGAGCATAGGAGCACCTGCACTAGTTTCATCAACAAGGTTATACTGTTCAAGCCTTTTTTTTTTTAATATTTATTTTTATAGCTTTATCATGAGCTAGGCATGCAAAACAAATAAGCAAGGGTCGAGGTTAAGTCAATTGAAATGTTCAATGACATGCAGACACAATACAAAAACATGATTTGCAAACATTAATAGAGGGTGTCAAGTTACCTTATCCCATTGGAGTCGAGGTTTCAAAACTCTTTATAACACGACCCCCAACAAATCTATGCAAGCAATCAATTATATTAGTGCTAGGGAAACAAGGAGTCAACCAAGTTCCACATACAAGCCGAGCGAGGGGAAAAAGGCCAAGAAGTGGAGTGTAGAAGCACCTGCGCTAGTTTCATCACGATTGTCAATTTAATGGGAAGTCGTGGACCAAACTTGTCTTCTAAAACAAGGTTACTGTTCAGGCCTCTTTTTATATATATTTCTTTAAAAAAATGAATAATAACTTGTCATGCCCTAGGCATACAAAATGAATAATAACTTATCATGCCCTAGGCATACAAAATGAATAAGCAAGGGTTGAGGCAAAGTCAGTCGAAACATTCAATGACACAGGCATAATACCAAAACATGTTTGCAAACATCAAGAGAGGGTGCCACATTATCTCACTGGAGCCGACCTTTCAAAACTCTCTATAGCACACGACCCCCAACAAATCCTTGTTCTACAACATTAAGAAAAAAGGAACGTTACAACTGAGGCTTAGTGTCATGAGGGTTGTTTATCCATTGCATTGAAATGCCAAGGAGGGTGTGGCTATGGCACAAAAGGTGGTAAAATTCTCCATAAGTTAGATCAATCGTAGTGAGGAGGTCAAATGGAGGTCAAAATGCCAAGGAGGGAGTGACTCACTATGGAACAAAGGTGGTAAAATTCTCCATAAAGCTAGACAAATAATCGAGATTAACCCTCAACAAAACCCCCATCCGATCAAATTAAATGCAATATGAAAGATGATACAATGGGATCCGAGGTGGCAACCATCCTTCTTGGTACTTTGGAGCATGAACAAATTAATTAACAAATCCCAATAAAATCATTCACATTGTTAACATTCAATGGCTAAGATCAATTATTTAAATTGATCCAACATAAAATCCAATACAACCATATTAAAGTACAAGCCAATAAAACACATAAGCATGCTCAAAAATATATTAAAGTTGACAAAAAAAAATATGTACCCCAAATTTCTTGTTTCTTATTATTAACGTATCATACCTTCAAATAACATGGTGGAGCACAATATCACAACCCAATATCAAAAGCTTAGTTCGCTATATATATTCAAGTGTCATCGTGACCTTTACTGTGTTTTATAGTATTGCTAGTGACCAGGCACCAAGATTACTATTATCAAGCTCAAATGACAAAGTGAGTTATTTTGTAAAACACAACACTAAGAAACCATTATTAAAATTTGAGCAAACACTTTATTCATAACTGCCATGATCAATGATGGAAGTTTTAAAGTTCTTATGATGCAAAAGGTTGTGTGCACAAAGCAAATGGGATTCTTTGAGTATTATAACCTTTGAAGTGAGATATTCCTATAAGGCAGGGTTCAAAACTGTGTAACTCAATCACCACAAGACTTCTTTTAATAATAACTCTTACGCCTCCTCGAGATCTAAATGGCCCCCTCCTTTTTTCACTTGTGTAATTGTTTTTTGGGGGGCTATATTCAGATGAAGAAATATAAGTGGGTCGAAGGTGATGGGCAAAAAATTTGCTATGCTTCCCCTAAATTATCCTGCAGGGTTTTTTTGATGGAGCATTAGCAAAGATGAGGGGAGGTATTGGTGTATACATAGTTATCAGCCAGGACCACTTTTTCTCTCTGAAGATGGGCTGTGGTCAGAGCTCAAATACTAGAGCTCTGACCAATACTAGAGCTCAAATACTAGAGCTCAGAGCTCAAATACTAGAGCTGAGCTCCTTGCTCTTTGGGTTCTCTTGGTGTTTACAAAAATTATTGGCTTACCTTATCTTCACATCAGAGACGATTCTTCAGCCATTATAAATTGATTCACTGGTAGAGCAGACCTCTCAGCGCTCAACTTAGACGGTTGGTGCAAGAATATTAGAGATCTGGAACCTTTCTTTCTCTTCCTTGAGTCTTGTCACGTGTACAGAGAATTCAATGGGAAGGCAGACGCCTTATCCAAGGATGCACTAGCTTTGGCTTCAGGCCTTTTACTAATATCAGAATTCACTGCAGGTGAATGTAGTGGGAATGGTTCATTACAGCTATACTAGTTTATTCTTGATTTACTGATGTATCTGAGTATGGAAAGTATTTTATTGATCTTTTTAGTGTTTTGTGAGGGACTAGTTCTCTCCCCTTTGATGATATTCCCAGCAGTGCATCCTTGGATTAATCATCTGATCTTTATCGATCTTTTTAGTGTTTTGTGAGGGACTAGTTCTCTCCCCTTTGATGATGTTCCCAGCAGTGCATCCTTGGATCAATCATCTGATCTTTTGATTGTTACCTCTATCTCATGGTTTCCCGGAAAAGTTTCTTTGCTGCCACTTATTTGATCTCTGTAAACTTTTGAAGTATGACTTGTACCTTCCTTATGTGAGTAGTTTGTAATTGCTGGCTGAAGACTCCTTAGTCACTGCTTTGCTTCCCTAGATAACTGCTGAAGACTTGCCTCTGTGCATTTGACATTGATTGCTGATGTAACCAAGTTACCTTTGATTCATATGAATAACAAGGAACTGATATTTTCTTCTGGAAAAAAATTATTATTATTAGTGTTGTAGTTGAAAATCAATTCAACATATTCAATACCTAAATATTTTCCATCTCTAACTGTTGTAATAGGCTAAAGGTGAAGGTGCTTATTGTTGATTGCACTATTGTTAATTGCTTGTTGAGATATTCTCTAAAGGTTGAGCAACAAAATCGCTCATTTCTAGAAGTGCTACTTTTGATAAATCCCGTAATCCTCGAGTTTTGAAAAGTTTGACACTCCTGACACAATATTCAAATCCCGTAATCCTAAAGTTTTACCACTCCTGACACAATATTCACATGGACCTGTTGATCGCATGATACTCTCTCAACAAGATCAAGCAACAAGCATCCATACTATATTATAAATCCTGTTTTCAAAATTTTACCGTTCCTGACATTAATATTCAATTAAGCACAATTGTTAGTTTTTTTTCAGTCGAAAAAAGCAGTTTCTTGATATTCTATTGAATTCAAAGGTAACCTTGTACATCATCAGTCAACTGTTCATACCTCAATGGGTCAAACAGATCAGTAAGTATAACATTACAATGACAGTTCAAAACAGAAATATAACTATACCCAAGATGTGTAAATAATTACTCGTGGGATCTTTACAGTGGTATTATTTCTTTGAGGATTCATGATATTTTTATTTCAAACGGATTATGAAAATGTTAATTTTGGTAAATCCTGCACCTCCAATGTTTTGAAAATTTTACCCCTCAGCATTTCACATGGGTCCGTGTTGATTACATGTTGATTCTTGTAAGGTTTTTGCTTTCAAAGATTCGTCATTACGTAATCCCATTCACTGAGATTGCTCATTGGTAGGGATTAATATTGAATTAAACAAGAACTATGGGGATCTTTAGAGGGCTCTTTTAGGATCCAATACCTAAATGAAATTTTAGGAAATTTTCCACTCACATTGATTCAGAATTTGCTTCTTGCAATCAATCATAATCCTACAAGTTATTTTAGGAAATTTTCTACTCACATTGATTCAGAATTTACTTCATGCAATCCTAGTTATTGTCAACTTACTACAGTAATATTAAGGTTTTGATTCCCACAGGGTCATGTTCAGGTATTTCAGGTAACAATTGATTCATGCAACAATCACTCGTACCAATCCATAACTATTTTGTAGCATACCCCATCCATTCCTAGCTCCTATTAAATCAGCACAAACCCTCCAAACACATAACGGGATTAGTAGAGCACTACGAGACCTGAGACTTGTATTTTTGAGAGGTATTATTTCAACATGATTGGTCGCTAATCACCATTTTTTTTCAAGTCAATTGTAAAAGTTACTGCCAACTTACTGCTCCTGACATGTGATTCACATGGGCCCGTTGAATGCATTGCTCATATTCTTGGTATTCTTTCAACAAAATTGGTCATTTTAACTATTTTGTCTGCTCTAGTTACTTGTGCTGTGCAGTCCAACCAACACATTCATCACCCATGTATTCTCATCTCCTATTAAACTAGTAGAGCAACACAATCAGCTAATATGGCAAATCAATACAAAGAAATAAATACAAAGAAATAAATTATTAAATTCTATATCAGACACAAATACATCAGTCTTAAATTTTTCATAGTGGATCGTTACAACAATAATTAACACAATAATATCACACTCAGGTATAATATAATACAAAAATGAAAAGTAGTTCCCAGTCAGCTAAATGAAAAGTAGTTCCCAGTCAGCTAATATAGAAATTATATGGCAACTGACAGAAAGAAAATCAATACAAAGAAATACAATCTATCAGCCACAAAAACATCATTGGAACACTGACTACATAGCATAATGCCCTGAGGCTGATCTTATTTTCACGACTATAATCTACAGGGGTACTTGGTTTCAAAGGGAATTTGCTGGGTTCATGTTCGAAGCTAAACTACAGAAAAATTCTCATAAGTTTCATCCATGCTTCTTGATCTTTGAAAATTCACATCAATTATCAGCAATCCCTCATCGTTGAAGCAGAGACCTATTTAAGTTAAAATTTTGGCAAATTTACACTTGAACTATTATATAAAAGGAAATAACATGAATCCAAACTCAAATTCCATCGATATATGTCAAATTATAAATTATATTGGAAGAATGTGATGTCCAACCTTCTTCGAAAAATCCAAACTTATCTGATAAATATAATCGTCTGCTTAGACAAGCTACGTCAGTTCAGAAGGGGCAATTCAAAAGATCTAGCATTCATTCTGCTAGTGAAAAATAATTGTATGAGTTTTACAAGGTATGAAAAAACTCAAGTAGAAATTTACATGTCTTGTCAAGGGCTATTTACATAAACATAACCCAAAACTTTCTGTGAGCAGCTTCCTGGAGTAACTTTGGTTCGCATACTCAGTAGTTGCTGGAACTGCAACTGTCATCAACTGGTAAGTTGGCAGGGTGTAAAATAGCAACACAGCCAAAAAATGGATCTGAATACTTCTTATGAACAACCCTCAGCTTACTTCCTCCTGCATCCAGGTGGAAGTTAACCATGAAGTGTGCGCATTCTCTGGAAGAAGTCAAATATATGTCAGTACCTCACATTCTACAGGGTTAACTATAAGTAAACAGACCCCAGAGCCCAAACAGACAACCAAACAGTTTGACGTGTAGCATTACAATAGGGTTGTAAGTATACAGATTGCATTCCTGTAATTAATTAAGAAACCTATGATGTCTAGGAGTAGAAAACCTTTAGAAGGATAAAATCACTAACATCATGATTGCCCTAAAAATTAGAAGACTTACTTCAGCTCTGCTTCAGAGTACCCGGTGTGATGGACAAGTATTTTACTCCAAGGTGAACCCTTCTTCAGTGTGCATTGAGCAGTGTAGACAGCAGCAGCAGCAAGCATTGATGGGCTGTATTTGATCATTATGTAATGAAGCAAAGACAGATCAACCAAGAAGAATGCCATATTTTCCATCTGAGGCATTTTGACTTATCAGTATAGCAAAGGATTATTAGGAATACAAAGAAGAAATTCTTAAAGCAAAGGATCATTCCAATAACATCAAAAAAGAGTTGGTTTCAGATTTTTACCTCTTTGTCAGAACCAGCTGCCTTCAGAAACCTGACGAGGAATACATATGGAGTGGGAACTGTAAGATTGAATTTCAGTTGATTTAATATTGTATGCTCCTGTCAAGTATTAATGTCAATTTATCAGTCAAACTGCATCTTTAGATAATAGAGACAATGCTGTAATCCAACTAAATGATAAAGATATTGGTTAGAGACTGTAGAGCTAATTACCATGGCAACTAACTGTTCTGGTGCGTATTCTTTTGCAGAGATGCATACAAAGTCATTGACCTGTAGCCAAATATGAATCAAGTTCTTATATAAATTTTCTGTAATAGATTATGCAATAAATTTTTGTGCTGACGTTGACACAAAGGAGATTTTTTTTCTAGGAGAAGAGATTGTTGTTCACCATATCAATAGATTGTATGTGTGTAACTGTGGATGTCAACTACGTATTCTATTAATAAAATAAATACCCATCCTTGTGGATGTCAGTTTTCAGCAAGTCATCCTACCTCTGGAGCCCAGATTTCTTCATATTTGCAAGCTAACAGCATTGCAGTAATACCCACTAATTGTAAGTTCTTCCTTGTCACGTTCTGAATAGAAAGGTATCTATCGATGATGTTCACAGTGAGATACAATGTCTCTGGCATTAGTTCAAATTTCAGATGCACCTGCAAATTTTAAGATTTCAAAGTCAAGCCTAAATAGCCCATCTAAAGCTAGATCTAAGCTTGACAACAATTGGAACAGAACCAGCGTAGGGAAAATCTATACCTCTATCAACCAATCAATCAGAATTGCCCTCATCTTCTCATTGATTTCAACTTGCCTTGACATATACTCTGGAGGTACGCAGCTCATGTTCTGGAGATACAGGGATGGCCAATTTTTAATTGAAAAGAAAAGAAAAAATTATCTTCACATTCACAAAAGATGCAATCATTGACAGGGAGGGAAGGAGGCATACCTCAATTTTCCGGTAGAACTTGTAGATATCTTCAACATACTCAACAACTGCTAATTGGTTTTCAAGATCTCCATTATCAATGCTAGGGAAAACCTCTTCAAAGTCCCTGCATACATCCTGAAACAGTCTTATCAAGATTAGTAATGACGTTCGTTCCACTTCCCACATAAACACAAATCTATCTCAAGGCTATAAAACGTGTCAGTATTGTATGTGAGTGTGGCCCATGGGTACACCTTTTGGCTAGAGTACATTTGGATTTGAACCATTGCTAAACAAGGACAGTATCAGAGAACTAATAACACTTGTAAAGCAGCAATAAGACAGACCTCGCTTCGAGCTGTTAGTGTTGCAGTCAGAGATTGTGCTCTGGATTTCCTTGCTTTGAGTCGGCTAGGTGTTTTTAATTCACCTTCCTGTCCACTCAAGTCTATGCTATCACTGACAGAAATGACAGTATCCTTCTCCGTTCCAGTGGCATATTGAGCCTTCTTTCTGGTAGTACGCCTCTGTTTGTTTCCCCAGACTACTCCTGCCTCTGCTCTTGCCTCTGCCCTCACAACAATACCATCTGCTTGGGATTGCTGGCATAGGAGATAAACAGAGTGAGATCCACTAATTGGGCTTGCCGAAAATAGAAAACCAGAATGAGTTCCCCGGAATAAAAAGCAAAGCTATAAATTAAACAGTTCCAAAAGAATAGAATACAAGGCAGTAAGATCGAGAAAACAGGTGGATCACCCAGGACGTTTATCCTTGTAAGTAGGTCAATTTATCCGGAGATTGTTCCGGTTAAAAACATTAGACCCAGTTCAACAGTTATACTAGAAAACAAAATTTTCAGGGTTGCATTGTATACTCTGATTGAACTTACCTGAGTGCTGGAACTGGCTCCCTTGTTACCATTGGCAACCAAGTTTACTCGTGACCTCCTGGAACAGTAAATCCATAGCGGAATATTTGAGGCAAAAGCCAACGAATAGAAAACAGAAATGCAAAAACAGAAACCCAACTGCAGAAATACTAGTGAGAAGGGATTGGTTTACTATATATATACTCTAATAAATAACACATAACATCAAACAACATACTCTGTAACTCCATCTTTGTTGATATTGCATTTGGCGTTCAGAGCTCCCACCAGATTGCCAATGTCTCCCAAGGCTCTCCTATTGTTGTTGTTGGCTTGCAGTCCCTTCTGGTTGGGTGCCGCCATTGCAGGGCCTGCAATTTTGAATCCACACTTTTAGAAAACAAAGCCCATGAAACCTAATCTAGCCCTTCAAACTCTTGTTAGTTTTTAAGAAACACATTTACCTTTTACTGCTGCAGCTGGCTTGGAAGCGATGCGCCGGTTGTCGATCTGGCGGCGGGGTTGTTCCTGCACTCAAAAGTACCCAAAACAAAATCATAAACATAATAATGTCTTTATTTCACATTTCCCTAGATCCAACCAAAAGTTACAAGCAAACTACCCTTACCCTAGCAAACATGATCGTTTTAGGGCCGCTGGAATTGTTTCAGCAGATTTTGAATACAGCAAAAGCAGGGTTAACCTGGCCTCGCCGATACCAGGGATTCTCCCAAAACTCGTCTTCTCATATGAAACTGTCTACAAAAGGAAGAACAGAGGGTTGCTTAATGAGTTCGCATTGAGAATAATCACGCATATATCGCGAAACATACTACGCTTATGTCTTTAACAGTATCTTTAACAGTATCTCCGACTCATGCCCATTTGCAGAGAGCCAGCTAAATTCCATTAGACACACAGAATGCTACCATATCCATGGCAGGGCAGTGGAAAAACCTAACAAGCCCCATATCCATGACAGGACAGAAGACAAACCTAATATGCCCCTAACTTACTATGCCTAGGTCTTTAACAGTATCCCCGACTCATGCCCATTTGCAGAGAGCCAGCTAAATTCCATTCGACACACAGAAAACTACCATATCAATGGCAGGGCAGAGGAAAAACCTAATAAGCCCCATATCCATGACAGAATAGAAGAGAAACATAATAAGCCCCATATTCATGGCAGGGAAGATGGCAAACCTGTGGTGTATTTTCCTTAGTTCGGTCCCGAGGCGCTCTGCTTAGTGGCTTATGCAAAAGAAGAGTGTGAGAATGAACGAAATCACCTCCCAAGATTTAACTTAAAAGATTAACGAAGAAATTTGAATTGGAAATCCAACGGCAGAATATCTTTTAACCCAACGGCTATTTTTCTAACGGCTTTTTCTCAAGTCAGAGCTTTTATTGACATGCGGTTAGTGATTTTATCTTTTACAAAATTAAAATTATACATATTGAAAAAATAGTTTTAGTACAAAATTATACACATTGAATGAAGGGAGGTATTTGTTATGTCACAAGACGTTTAAGTTATGTTTAGATTCTCTCTTGTGACAGCGTGGTTTTTGGTTTTTTGTAGCTGCTTTTTAGGGTTTTGACTGTTATGTTTATTATGTTTTTGGAGAATTTTTTTATTATGACCAAAGGTAATGTAATTATGATACAACTTTTTAATATATAAAGTTGTTTCTTAGTGTGAAAAAAAACCATGTTGATATATATAGATTGTGGAGATCGATTAATCTTTTTGTACGACTTGAAAATTTTCGTAAAAGTTGATGTTGAAGACTAGCGTTCAAAATAAAAAAAATTAAATTGATTTAAAAATTATAAATTAAAGTTGCATTTGTTTGTTGCGGTGGTTGTTTGTGAATTGTACTCTGAATTTGATTGGTTGCCGTTTTGGATGATATAAATTTTGGGAAGTTGTTCCCAGGCGTTGGTGATGTTGTTGCGTCATGCACAACAAGTTGGTATTTAATGTTATTAATATACTGCAGAGCTGATGCCAAAAGGCTCCGATTCACTGTCCAACTATAGCAAACACATAAGTGTGGGAAGAGTTGTGCTGATAGACGATCTATCGAAGGATGTGTTGTAAATTTATCATTTTATTGTTTCACCCATTAGCATAGCACCTTAAAAAACAAAGACATTTACAAGTATAGCGAGCCAAACAACATTGCCCATGGTTGCGCAATCCTGGAGTGGTTGTATGTGTTTAGTTTATCGTTCATCTCGCTTTTGCTTTTGTTCCAATATTCTTATTGGCAATTGTACATTCCTGCTTGTGGTAATAATAATACTTGTTGCTATTTGATTAGTCGGTAGTTAATTAGGCTTGACGGGGCATGCATGCTTCAATGACCATGGATGATGGTGATGGGTTATGTTCATCCTTGGACGTTATAGAGCAGCGTTAGCCGGCTGTGCTAACCTAACAACACCACTATTTACTCTATTAGGGCTTAGGAGGGCTTTGGGCTTTGCCCAATGTTTATTTTCATGTGATACGTCCGACAATACCAAATGGTTAACAACATGGTCCCATGGAAACTCCCATTTTCAACCACAACTTGGTCATAAAGAAAGGCGAAGAATTTCTATGGTTGACATGAGAGTACCTCTCAAACCACATCTCCTTGTGGTGAGGAACTTTATTTCATAAAGTATAAGTGAACAATCACAGTAAATGCAATAATCCAAGTGATATCTTTCAAATTTCTATGCTTTTACTCACTTCATCGACGTGCACATATCTCGCTTAGCGAATCTATATTATAGGAGAATACTTCAATGTTAATAAATATTTTTATTAATTATTATGTTTATTTTTATAACCGTGTGTATTTGATTGTGATGACGATTCTTTATATGGCAAAGAAATCCATACACCAATTCACAATTTAGTTATGGTCATCCAATGCTTAGTTAGACCATATTTTGAAAATACAATTATTGTTATAAATGACACATGAATAATTAAAACACTAGCACAATATAAAAGTTAATTTAATTTGGATTCAATCCAATATATAATGGTATAAATATCCCAAAAAATAAAGTGTGATCGTGATAAGTTAGGTGCCAAAGTCAATAGACAATTAGTTTAGTACAATGGCAAAATTGCACAAAAAATAAACAATGAATAATGCAAGTACAAAGAAAATGTCTACAACTTTATATGCCTTTTATCTCTTCCTCTTAATAAAGAATAGAGTTTCTTATCTCTTCCCCTTCAAGAAGGACAAAAGCCCAGGACCAGATGGTTGGCCCGTGGAGTTCTTCCTAGGCTTTTTTGACTTGCTAGGTGCAGATCTCTTGGCTGTTGTGGAATCCTCGCGGTCTTCTGGGTTGGTGGCTGTTATAGCTGATTTCACCACTCCAGGTGAATCACACTTTGTATGGCCTTCCCCTGTCCCACTGCAGACTCCTTAGACCCCATGGACCATTTTTTGTCCTTTGATGTTTCCTTGACCATCCCTAAAAACATGTGAAAAATGATACACGCGACTTTTAAACCTATAAACACGTATATACGCAGGTTTGACCACTAAAACCGCGTACATCGGGATGTGTACAAAATCCAAATCCTTTTGGAGTTTTCCTTGACATGGATCTGACTCATTTGACTCTTGGCCTTCCATATGCATTGAGATCGCTCAGATTCGACCTTTCATTACCCCTTTGAAAAGCTATATAAGGAACCCCTTGGTACATTGAAGGCATAAGAGAGAATTAAGAGCAAAGAAACTATAGTCCATTGTTGCCAAAACTTATGCTTGAGTCTGCATCCCTTTGTCCCTTGGAGCACTGTTGTGTTCTTCCCAAGCTTGCCTTTTGCTTGTGAGCTTGCTATCTAGTGATGGAGGATTGAAGTGGTGGAGGCCCAAGTGGGGGATTCAGTTTCTCCGGTTCGCAGACGAGCCGGCAGAGGTTGTCACTTGTAATCTCTGATTTATATTAATAGAAATATCTTTTCCTGTCCAATAATGTGTGTTTGAATGAATATTGTATCCATTGGATTATGTCAAATGCTTATACATTATTGATTATATATGCTAGAATAGAACTAACACCATGATATATAGAATGCTTGTATTGTTTACTTATTGTTGAGGAAGCAATCTATCAATTCAAGCTGAAGTTGGAAAGTTAAACGGGGATCTACTTCAATCGTCCGGAATAAGGTACGAGGTCTGATCCTTTAGTGTTTGACATTTAATTTCTATTACATATTGGAAATGATTGATTTCTGGAGTAAAGCTGTCTGTTGTGGTACCCCAAGCCATAGGAATTTCTCTCCGTAACAGAATTGGCGACTCCGCTGGGGAGTTCCTAGTAGTTGTCCTTTGGGGGTTGTTTTCTCAGCATTCAATGAATTTGAATTGCTCTTTCTCTCTTGTTTCTGTGTCGAGTCTGGGGGCATGTATGCCTGGTAGGGTCTGATTGGTGTGAATTTTGTCTCGGCCTGTCTGTTTGCCTTGATTTTATGCATCTTTCTTCCTGTACGCAAGTTTTTAACTCACAGTCACGTATACATGCGGGTTTCTCTTCGATTTCCGCGTATACACGCGGGTTTACTGCGAACAGTCACGTATGCCCTTGCTTTTGCCTTGTTGTGGAAGTTAAATGGTTGCTGGGTGAATTTTGGTATTTGCTGAGTCTCCTTTGGCACTACCTGAGTCTCCTTTGGCACTACCTGAGTCTGTTTATACCTCTGTTTCTAACCAGAAACGTTTTTTTAGGATAAATTTGTTCTTTTTAAGAAAGTTCTTGTCATGGCATTTTCGATTTTTTGTTTGAGATTAGTGCATTAGAGTTATTTTACCTTAGTGCTTTGCTTGAGTGTTGTTTATGTGTGCTTGCAAAGTCTAGGGGTTGTAGAATCATTCTTTTGCTTTTTGCATCTCATTTTATTTCAAAAAATCCAAAAACATTTGCTTATCATCATGCATTGCATTTTGCATTTTGCATTGTACTTGCACTAGATTTGCTTTGCAGTATTAGTTAGGACTTCATATAGGAAAACTTGCATTCATCATTTGAAGAAAATTGTGCATTTCACGTAGTAGCATACCCTGTTTTCATGGACACAATGGTAAGTCATTGATTGTTAGGTGTGCATTTTACTTCATGTTGTGTCATAACACCATTAGTTGCACGACCATATATCGTTTTTGAGTAACAAAGCCAATTAAAATCAACGCTAAATTAAAATGAACTACACTCTTTTCTTTTATAGGGTGCACCAACAAGCTTAGGTTTTAGGATCTTGGAATAGTTCATTGTAAGTCAATTCTCCAAGATCACTAAACAACAACATGTATGTGTCTATCCAGGTGAGTGTGTGAAATCCTTGGTATAACTAGTGTTTCTCAGGATCCTCCTCTCAAAAGGGAGTTAAGCACGAGGCAGTGTGAGCGGTTATTGATTGGGATGACCCCTAGTCATAATTGAGTAGCACCGGAGATATTTCCTGGATTGTATTCGTATCTAGGGGCTCTTTCGAGAGTTTCGGGCTTTGCTACCCTGCCCATATGGTCAATCCTGCCTACGACTATCTGCCTGAGCATTGATTATATTGAGGTGACCTTAGTGGTTTTACCTAGGATATCAAGGGGGTACTTTGCAGGGGTTATTCTACGGGTGTCCCGGCCAGGTTGGGGTCAGACAGCACAATCGCTTTATGCATTGAAGCTGAGGGCCACAATAATTGGTTACGTACCTCCTCTTGTTGTGTATGGGAGTCTCAAGCCTCTCCTAGGCGAGACATACCTGCTTCATTCGGGAGCTCACTTATCCAGCCCTTGTTTGCTTGCATTTGGCTTTAGATTTTATTAGTGATTGATCTGTGCACGATAGTTGGCCTAGGGTTTACGTAAATAGAGAGTCTTTTCTACTTTTTGAGTCATTGTGGATTCGGGTGCGGCTCCTCACCGTTCTTGTCGTTTAGTAGGACTTTCGCCTTCTACTTCTCCTCCTCCTTTGGGAGAGAGACCTAGACAATCCAGGCAGACTATTTCGCACATTGATTTGCACACCATGGGAGACCATTTAGAAGGTGTTCCTGAACCACCTTCTCCCATTCGTGTAGACAATGGAGAGTTTACTCCTACTTACGATCCTTCACCCGACTTGGCTAAGTTAGGTCCTATGATTTCTGAGATAGGAACCATGCATGATAGACCTACTCACTCTAGGGTTGATTCCCCATTGACACGTTACCAGTATGGAATGCCGGAGGACGCCGAGACTCATTTTGAACCCGCCAGCACTAGCTATGGTAGTTATGGTATGTCTGGTTTTTCTACTCATGATTTGGTATTTCATGTCGAATCTGACTTCGAGCATAACACTATGCCCGGGGGCACTCTCATTCCTTATCATGCGGAGAGGTTTGGGAGCACTAGTCACATTGCACCTTCCGTCCCAGTGGTGGAAGTTACATCACATATTCCTCCTAGGTCTAGGGTTAGTGATCCCATTAGGATACCAGATCCGAGACGAGTGATAATAGGGAATAGTACGTACTTGATTACTTAGATCCCTTCGTCCTCTCTCCCCAGTTCTTCAAATGTCCACCCTCCACCTTATTCGCGTGGTCCTTCGAGTCGGCACATGGCTACAAGTCAGGTTCGTACTGCGGTTACTAGACTGATTGTGTCTCAAGTTTACATACCGCTCGTTGCTTCGGGAGGTTATGTTCATGCTTCTAGAGGTCATGTTACTACTTCCGGGGCGTATATCCCTACTTCCGGTATGTATATTCCTACGTCCGGAGCGTATCTAACTACCTACAGAGTGTCTCATGGGGCATCGCATGCGATGACCTATGGACCCTATTATGGGACGCAGTATGGACAGGGTTCTTCACCTTATGGAGGCGGGTATCAACAACCTGCTTACTCTCCTAATTACGGCTTTGTAGCTCCTACTAGTCAAGGTCCACCACACTATGGTGCTTCCACGCCACCCTATACGGGTTATATGGGAGGAGTGCACTATGGCCAAGGCCATGGTGGTAATCAAACCTATATGAATCAGGGAGTGGTCCATCGACCTCATCATCCTAGGCTCCCTTTCCTCGTGATGCTCAATCTTACTGACTTGTCGAGATTAACGAACGATCCTGTGGCTCATGACCCAGCTTGGCCGGCTGTCCCTACCAAGCTTCCTTCGGACATACCTAAGTTCGAGAGAAAACCGGGAGAGGATCTGAGCGAACACGTTACTACGTTTCACCTATGGTGCTCTTCAAATTTCTTACATCAGGACTCAATCTGTTTGAGACTATTTCAACGCACCCTTACAAGGCCTGCCGCGAAATGGTATATAGAGTTACCTAGGGGAGCTTTCACTTTGTTCGATGACCTTGCGATGACTTTTCTTAATCACTTCCAGCTACCAGTGTGTTATGACATCGGTACTAAACTCTTGTCAACATTTCAGCAAGATAAAGCCACACATATCTCTGATCACATTCAAGAGTGGCTTAGACAGAAGAGGTTAATTAAAGCCTTTATACCGTCGGAGTTCCTCCTCGAGTGGTTCCTCAAGTTGTTATTGCCATATATAGCGAAGGATGTTTCTACATCTGGAGTGCAGAATGAGGAACAAGCGATTTTTAGGGCACAGGAATTGGACTTGATCTATGCTCAGTCGAGTTTGTTGTATGATATTATTCCTAATGCTCCGCATTCCAGTTTCGACCCCAAAGTCAAACCTGGACCACATGCCGATGGCATTGTGGGATGTGCAAGTGCGAAACCTTCGAATTCGGTTGCAAAACAAGTTAGTCAATTGTCAATCAACCAATCTACTTCGGGAAAAGCTACGGCTTCGTCTCAACCCGCCCAAACGGCGAATGTACTTTCTGTGCAATCGTCGGACCAGAAGGGTAACCAGTAGCCCGGACGGAATAGAAAAAAGGGTAAAAATAATCATAAGGGTTGGAATAAGAATTAGAATGCTAATGACAAGAACGGCTGGAATGCTGGGGGGGACAAGCAAGCTAAACATAAGGTTAAGTTCCCTTACAAGTTATGTAAGGACAATTGCCTCACTTACTTGTGCCCTTGTATTGAGGAAGCTTCGAGATTCTTGGCACAGGGCCCAGATGTGCTAACTAACCCTTTACCGCACAATCAAAATATGAACTCGAAGTCCCATGACCAGTCTAGTGATGATCATGATCCACCGGAGACTAGTGGTCGTGGTTACATTAACATGGTCCGTGCTGCGAAAGATTATGGTTCGTCACAACCTAGCCCAGGAAAAGAGCCTGATCCACCAGGGTCCCCTTTGGGTATTGAGAAACCTATGGATAAACCTGAGACTGCACCTCACATTCCTAAGGGAGTCCTTAAGAGTTCAAGGCATAGTCCAAATGCCCGAGCCGCCCAGAACTATTCAGTTCTCAAGGATCTGGGCCACACTCCTTGTGCGATGTCTGCTTTGGAAGTGCTTCAGAGTTGTCCTTCGCAAAGGAAGGTGTTGCTTTCTGCCCTTGGTGTGAACGATGATGATTCTTCCTCCGTGATCAAATTTGAAACCGCAGGACTTCAGCCTCGCTTGCCCTACTATGTGTCTCTTTTGATTCACGTAGAATGTCTTAATATGATCGTCAAGCGCATTGTGATTGACGAGGGTGCTGCTGCTTCTGTGATGTCTTTGTCTTGTTGGAAGGATCTGGGTTCCCCTGAGCTGTCTAAATCAACGACCATGTTAACTGCGTTCGATGGGAGATCTTTTAGGCCTCATGACATCCTTCGTTCCCTTAAAGTCCGTTTGGGAGGGAAGACCGTTGCGATAGAGGTCGAGGTGGTTGATGCGCCCCTTGACTACAATCTCTTACTGGGTAGGAACTGGATGTACAGTATGGAAGCCATTGCTTCTTCCCTGTTCCACGTTGTATGATTTCCACATAACGGGAAGATCATAACGATTGATCAAATGACATTCAAGAATCTGTCTGTTACTGCATCTTCGGGAGCTTCGATCCCGATCATTAAACATTCTCAGCCGGCAACTGGGAGTGTGGGTGTAGGCATGTATCCATCCCTCATGGGGAGATTTAGTTGTCCTACACCGATCCTCATGATAGGATCTAGTTCCGATGAGGCTTCGACATCTATGAGATCGGTGTATTTTTGCACGAATCATATGGAAGATCCTTGGATTCTTCCTGCACCGAGTACTTCGAGTGAGCCCATCGTGACGGACGTGCCGTTGCCTACAGCTATGATAGCTTATCAAGCTAATCTTAAGTGTGTTGCAGAGCCTAGTCCTTCCTCTTCGCGGACGGAGGAGGAGGACCCTTATGTGCTGTCGGCATGGGCAGTACAGTCTTCTCATGCACACGACTGCCTTGATACGATTTTCCCTTCAGATGAAGCGATTATCGAGGCTATGTCGGGAGTTGAGCCACCATGGGAGGAGCTCCATCATAGATCGTACTTTCTTGCAGAGCTTGACTGCTTGGAGCGTGAGGATTTTAGGGCGGTTCTTAGTCAGAGAGTTGGTAGTCCTATGGTTCCATTAAACTCTCCTGGTCCGATGGCTGATGGAAACATGGCAAACATATCTTCAACGATTCCTATCAACATCTCTTGCAATCCTGGCACAATAAAGAATGTCTATATTGGGGCAGAATGTTCCCATGCTGAGATTCTTGAATACACCGAGCTATTTAAGGAATTCCATGATATTTTTGCTTGGTCTTACGACGAGATGCCAAGTATTGACCCTCTTATTGTCGAACACGAGATTAATACTTACCCCAATGCTAAGCATGTTCGACAACGTTTACGTGCAGTGAATCCTAGGAAAGCACCTGCGATTAAGGCAGAGATAGAGAAGTTGTTGAAAGCCAGTTTCATCTATCCCGTTCCCTTGACGGAGTGGGTTTCAAACCCCGTTTCGGTGGATAAGAAACAGGGAGCGATCCGCATATGTACTGATTTCCACGATTTAAATCATGCCTATCCTAAGGACAACTTCCCCACACCATTTATTGATCAGATTTTGGATGAGTGTGCGGGTAGCGAGGTGTTCTCCTTCATGGATGACTTTTCTGAATATAATCAGATACAGATTAAACTTGAGGACCAACACAAGACTGCATTTATCTGTCCTTGGGGAACGTTTGCATATCAGAAAATGCCTTTCGGCCTTAAAAACGCCGGAGCTACATTTCAGCGGGCGATGACCTTGATCTTCCATGATCTCAAGTCAATTATCGAAGTATTTTTGGATGACCTCGCTGCTCATTCTCGTATGAGAATGTGTAATCCCTATCACTTGAGATTGGTATTCGAAAGATGCCGACATTATTCGGTTAGATTAAATCCTCATAAGTGCATATTTTGTGTGAAGTCAGGTCGTTTGTTAGGATTCATCGTTTCTAAAGAGGGTATAAGAGTCGACCCTTTGAAGGTTGAGGCAATACTTCAGTTGTCTCCCCCGAAGAATATTCGTCATCTTCAGTGTTTGCAAGGCATGGCAAACTTCTTACGAAGATTTGTTGTCAACTTTGCCAATTTGACTAGAGGCTTCATGCGTCTCTTGAAGAAGGACACCCCCTTTTATTGGGATGAGCGAGCCGAGGAGTCCTTCGATGCACTCAAGCGAGCCCTAGCATCGGCCTTGGTAATTAGTCCCCCGGACTATAGCCGTGATTTTCTATTATATGTGGCCGCGTCATTAGAGATGATTGGTATGGTTTTGGTTCAAGAGGATGAGGAGCTGTAAGAGCATGTCATATATTATCTGAGCCGAAACCTTATTGACGCAGAGATTTGTTATTCTCATGTCGAGAAGCTTGCTTTAGTTATCGTACATGCGGTTCAGCGGTTGAGACATTATATTCTCCTTCGTCAGACCTTGGTTGTGGCCCATGTCAATCCGTTTCAATTCGTCCTCACCCGAAGGATGATTGGGGGAAAATATAATAAATGGATTGTCATTCTGCAAGAATTCGATCTCGAGTTTGTTTCGGCAAAATCGATGAAGTCTTTAATTTTTGCAGAGCTTATATTGGATTTCCCGAGCGAGGCCGAGGAGTTGGTTTTTGAAGATACGTTTGTCAATGAACACATCTTCTTAATCTCAACATTAGACCCATGGTATGGGGATATCATAATATATTTACAAACACTGAAGACCCCTACTCACCTCTCGTGAGATGAACGACGACAATTACGTCACGTTTCTAAGAACTACCTCATAGTGGATAACACTTTGTACCGCCGTGGGGTACATTCCATTTCACGACGTTGTTTAACTCATGATGAGGCTGAGGTAGTGCTGAATGATTGCCACTGAGGGGCATGTGGCGGTCATTTATCTGGGCTTTCTACAGCTCAAAAGATTTTAAGAGCAGGTTATTTCTGGCCGTTGATCTTTAAGGATTGTGTTGATGAGGTCAAGAGGTGCCACCTTTACCAGGTGTTCGCACGTAACATGTGCTCGAAACCTGCCCTGTTACATCCCATTATCACCGCCAGTCCCTTCACTAAGTGGGGGCTTGATTTTATGGATTGCAACCCAGCTTCAGCTGGGGGGCACCATCATATTATAGTGGTTGTTGATTACTTCACGAAATGGGCTGAGGCTATGCCTACAGTAAAATCCGACGGTGAGACAGCTGCCCACTTTGTATTCAACCAAATTATTACTCGGTTCGGGATTTCAAAAGAGCTTGTCACTGACCATGGATTGCACTTTCAGAACCATATGATGAAAGAGTTGGCATCGAAGTTAGGGTATAAGCAAGGGCATTCCTCTTCTTACTACCCTCAAGCGAATGGATAGGTAGAGGCAGTGAATAAATCACTCAAATCCATTCTCCAACGAACCATTGCGCAAAGCAAGAATGATTGGCACATCATGTTATATCCTGCTTTGTGGGCATATCGAACCGCTGTTAAGACTGCCACTGGTTTTTCTCCATATCAACTTGTACATGGAGTGGAGTCGATATTGCCGGTTGAATGCGAGATTCCTTCGTTGAAGCTAGCTGTAGAAATCTTACCGGACACTTCACCATTGGAGGAGCGTTTGGTTCACCTCGAGCAACTTGATGAGCAGTGTCGGGATGCCTTGGTGGCTCTAGAAGTTAATAAACGTTATGTAAAGGACCAATACGATAAGTCTGTCCGTCCAAGGGCGTTTAGTGAAGGAGACTTGGTCCTTTTGTGGGATCAACCGAAAGAACCCTTGGGGGCAGGGGAATTTAATCCTATGTGGTGTGGTCCTTACGTGGTCAAGCGTGTGTTAGAGAAGGGTGCGTATGAGTTAGTGGATTATGAAGGAACGGCCTTGGCCAAGCCTAGAAATGGGCTCTATCTCAAGAAATACTATGCATGATCTTCAACCAAGGCTGCTTATTGTATATTATTGTACAGTTTTGCATAGTTAGGTCTTTTTCTTATCATGATCGGGTTTGTGAATAGTTTTCGTTTCTTTTGTCAGATGTCAATGGAATCTTCCACCTACATAGGATTTGCGGATGGTGCAAGCCGTCACACTCAACACTCAGCCTCTACTGCTTGGGTGATTTATACTCCTATGGGTCAGGTACTATCTTCAGGAGGCGTATGTCTATGGCCATCTTCCAACAATGTTGCTGAATATAGTGTCGTTATCGAGCTTCTACGGGATGCCATTTCACATGGCATTCTCTCTCTTGAGGTACGTCTTGATTCAGAGTTAGTAGTGTCACAGCTCAATGGTTTGTACCATGTTAGAGATCCGACATTATTGAGAAGATTCTTGCGTGTGAGATTGTTAGAATGACAATTTGACAATATAACATATATACACATTCCAAGAAATAATAATCAAGTTGCTGAATCATATGCTAACTATGTGTTATATTGGCATTTGTTTCATTCACAATAAATTAATCACAAACACAATTTTTACACATGTAAATAAATAAACCGATCACCATAAAACTTTTTATATACATCCAAAATGTGATAATACATAGTGTCATGATACAAAATTGGGGCTTTCGAGCCACCAACATATAATACACGGTAGTACAAAATGTATACACTCCCAGGTGTCTAATCCTGTGGAGGAGGAGGAGGGTTGTGATCATGGAAGGTCAATACGGCTCTAGCTAGCCATCGGAATAATCGCACCCATGCGCATGGTACACCCACTACCTACCGCTGCATAGCCTCAGGCAAGTCCTCGACTTGTGCCATGGGAACTCTATGTGTCAGTCTCACAAAATTGGTATGAATGCTCTAGAGCGTCTGCTCCGCATCCACACCTGTGATGTCATCTCCTCTTCCCCTCTGTCTATGACGAGGGAACCCTTCTAGCCGCTGTGGTCCCACATCTGCACACAAATGGTAGATGTCACTATGTATTGTCACGCAAAAATATGTATTTTTGATTCCATATAATCAAGAAAACACAAAAAATTAAATAACTCAAAAAATTTAAAAAGAGAGGGTCAAGATTCATTACCTATATCGCCATATGCCGATCCTAGTGGTAGCGGCATGTCCAGGTCCCCCCAGAAATCTATCCCTGCATAGGGGTAGTCATCGATCGCAACTATCTGTCGTTTCCACCACGGAAAGAAGTCAGCTAGATATGGGTTGGCCACACTACCACCCCCCAATCTGCGCATAGCATCTGCCCAACGCCGTTGGGCCGGATCTCGAACCCCGTGAAGAGGAACATCCACTTTGGGGCTCAATCCTGGAACATGCTGGAAGAAAAACGTGCTCAAAATACTGCTGAACCCGAAGTTTTGCACTCTACCTGCCTTACACTCACTGAGCTGGTGTTTCATGTTGCTCAGTAGTGTAGTGCTCTAGTCGTAAATCGTGGGTCTCATGCACTCCACTGCATAGAACATCAGAGGCCGTGAGGCCTGGTGGAGTGATGCCAAGCCTGCTATCCTGCCCAATGTCAATAGTATGGCCTTTAGGCCCAGCACCTGTATAGCGTTGGTAGGGACTTGACTCCCCACCTTCTCTATGTCTGGATAGTAGTACACTGCAATGTACTCATCGATAGTTAGGCCACCTTCTGGCCCACCACAGGAATGAAGGTTCACCACTTCCCCTCGTCTAGATAGCCCAGTAATGAAGTATATGTCCTCCACCTCTATAGTGAGGGACATCCCATCTATCTGGAAGGAATCCGAGTCTGGATCCCAGTAATCCACCAACATCTGTAATAGTCTTGGTTTGGCCCTCAAACCACCAAGGCACCAAAACTTGTAGAGTTTGCATGCACGTAGAGCTTGTTGAGCCATTAGATCGGCCCTTACTGCTTCCTCTACTTCACCATGCTCACGCTCTCTCCACTCTAGGACCATCCTGCACAAGAAATTGCAAATTTTCCCATTAGATTATTGAAAAAACCTTATGCACAGCCTCATACGTGACTATTTTCAAAACAGCCGCGTATGTACGCAGGTTTGAGGGTATTTTCCGCGTATATCCAGCCCTATATGCGGAACAAACCTCGTTTTCCATGTGGACCGCAACGCTCATTTTAGGTTGGCCTAGAAAGCTTAATTGACCATGGAATTTCATAAAAATTGCATCAAAATGAAAGAGAAGAGCATGAGTAAATACCTAGAAGAAACGATAGTGGATTCCACCGGCTGGATCTCCTGGAATTCGCTGTTGAAAATCAGAGCTCAAATGGGTAAAAGTTTCAAATGTTTTATAATATTTTGAATTATTTACTATTTATAGAAATTTTTCAAATATTTGAAAACTTTTACCCCCTTTCCTATAGTTTTGACATTTCTAACCATTTTGGACCGTTTTGGACATAATTCATGTTGTAGAGGACCTTTTTCAGTGTCGTTTCAGCCGTTCGATTGACCCGTTCGTGCCGATCTCAGGTATCATGTCTAAACTGGCATATAGGTTAGGTTTCATTACCGTTTGCATTTTGCATGGCCTTATGACCATATCATCATGACCTTAGGTATGAACCCACTCTGTTATGTCACGGAACCTTCTTGATGTTTTAGAAGTGGCATGATTCAAGTGGTAGAGCTTCACCTTACATGGGCACCCTAGTTAGCACCTTATTTGCATTTGGTGCCCATGCCGACGTTTTCTCTTTTAGGGTGTGGGAGTCCATTGTATAGTATTGCCATGACATTTCGCAAGAGGCTTATACTCCTCTTGATCTTTTGTTGGCTTATTTCCCTTAGGACTCCCTCATGTCAAGTTGTGAATGCATTATCATGAGCTTTGCCTGCCTTATTGAGCTTTATGCCGGCTCTCCTGACATTGCGTTTTAGCCATATAGCCCGAGCTTGTATCATGTCTAGCCATGCAGAACCATTTTTTATATCATTCACAACTTGTTTCCCTTTTTAATCGGGAGGGGATTTTCCCCCGAATGTCGATATCCTACACATGTATCATTGCATTGAGCATAGGTATGTTCCACTGCTTGGAACTAGTTTGTTTGCCCTTATGACACTCGTCTCCTCCTAGTCTGTAACTATACAACCATTTTATTCTTTTTCAAGCTTTTTAAATAATTGAAAAAGTCTAAAAAAATAAAAAAACCAAAAATCCGG
Source organism: Pseudotsuga menziesii (assembly GCA_001517045.1). NCBI lineage: Eukaryota > Viridiplantae > Streptophyta > Pinopsida > Pinales > Pinaceae > Pseudotsuga > Pseudotsuga menziesii. The sequence goes on from LPNX010040526.1 coordinate 203,166, forward strand.
ACAAGGAAAGATGTTATCTGTGGTAGCTGTCGAGTCGTGTCACCTTCGAACAGAGCACTGTATATCACATCCATTGGTTGGGTTATAGTTTGACTTTAGGATCTGTACTCATTTATCTGAGTTTATCTCCACCGACTGGTTAAGCTTCCAGTCCCTATGGAGCCTCTGTCGATGCCTCCTGTGTCGCAAAGATGTCCCAGTTTGTATATCGAGTCTATGTTGCCTTTATTCAGTCACCATATGTCGTTATGCTCTTGTTCGAAGGAAGTTGAAGCCTGAGTCGGCCATTCCCCAGTTCTCTTGACTTTGCATGTTGGCCATTCCTGGTACAATTACTGGTTCGTGCACCTTATGATCGAGTCCTTCCACATTATACAGCTTGGCTGAGTACCTCGTGTTGGATGATGGGGGATTCCTTAATGCCCTCCTTCCAGCAGATTTCATCCCATCGACTTCAGATCATTTATTCTGGGATTGGAATCTAGCGTCATGTTGAGTGCCTTGAGACTTGCAGTCATTAGTGGCAGGTTCTCTCGCCATCAACAGTCTTTTGGGAATACATCAATGTCCCCTGATCGATGGATCCTCTCAAGTGTTCGACCTCAACACATCTATTCACACTTGTTAGTTTGCACTCTAGTACCTTGATTCCCATTTTCATTATCAGTGGGTGATCTCGCGTCTGTTAACTGTAACACCCCGGTTTTGACCCCGTTGCATTAAATGTGCATGATGTATATATTGTAATGATCATGGTGCGGAGCTAAAGGCCAAGGCCCCACCATTGATCGGTTATGATATGTTTTGGATTTAAATTTGTCACCGATGGTATATCGGGGCATGTGGCATACATATTAAGTTTTAGCATCATGTAAATATGCATCTTTAATTAAAATGAACCCGACCAGCTACGTTCGCGGCAACTAAATTGAGAAGGGGCATGATTTTCACAAGGATAAGGGTGGGGGAATGTCAAACCTTGGCCAATGGGGTAAAAAGCCATGTGTCATCTTCCCTTGTTTTATTTCAACCACCTCCATTAATAACAACTGCTGTTAGTTGAGGCAGTTATTGTTTTGGGAGTGCGGGTGGCAGGATTGCTAGTCGTTGCCCACCCGCACACTCCACCAGCAATGAACCTCACGTTGGGAAAAAGGAAGTGAACTCTCGAGGGCTTTTCACACTCTCTTTTCCAAGACAGTGCCGAGACATTCAGGCACTTTCGGTTGTCTGTTCATCCACACGCAGAGGTAGAGCTATTCATCCTCACGCAGGAGTGGAATTCTTGTTCTCTCTCACGCACATAACTTTCTTGGTTTTACCCCCATAGTTTTTCCTCTACAGATTTGCGGATGGTGTGGCTGTATTCGTTCCTCACAGGCCGACTTGTGGGTTCTACGTTGTTGTTTCTCTCACGCACAGGTTGGGAGACTGTAATTTCTTCCCCAGTGTGGTTTGTGTAAGTTTTTCCCCAGCAGCTTCGATTGTGCAAAACGGGCTGTTGTTCCCCACGTTTGTTGGTAGTGTATGCTGATACGTTTTGGGACTGTTGCTTCCCCATGTCATGAGTTGTGTTTGCTGTTACGATTTGGGGCTGTTGTAGATTGTTTAGAGTCGTTTTGGCCACGATAGGGCCAAGAACGACTCAGGAATCGTTTTCCCTGTTAAGTTGTAACAATTGATTTATTTGCATGTGTGCAATGGTTGGTCTTCGGACTGTGTTGGGATCAGGGATGGGGGCTTGGTTTTCTTGATAAACCTGGTGGCTGGAAACCACACAGATAGAGCTAGAGGGTTGGCTTTCTTCTCCACAACCCCTGAATAGCATTGGAAGGGAATGCAGGGCCTGAGGGACTGTGTAGCAAAGAAGGGACTGATTCCTTGTGTTGGGTGTGTGTGGGTGTCTTAGAAGTCAGGCTAGTTCTGGTGTAGGTGTTCCTAGCTCTGTAATGAGCTCACCAACTTAGCATTTAGCCTTTCCCAGCTCCTTAATGGCCTGATAAACCTGACCATGTTGGCTTGGCTGTCTTGTTGATGGCCTGATAAACCCAATTGTGATGGCTTGGCTGTGTGTTGAAAATCCTTGACTATGTGTAAGCCTGCTTGTTCCCTTATTCCTTGGAGAATCATGCCCAGCTCAGGGGTGGCAGCGCTGCTAAGAGATTAAGGAACACGCTGGCCTATGGTTGGGTGGAACGTTGCAGCGACGTAGCTGGTTGCGGAATGAGTTCTTCATAAGATAAGTAATCTTGCCTATTTTACTTCTGCAACCATATTTTCTATTAATGAATGTGATGAACATGTTGAATGAATGCTTGTATGAATGTGTGTTGTTTCCGCTATGTATGATAAACAATTGCATATGTGTATGATAAATGATCATGTATGCATGTCTAGTTCAAAGCATTTTATTCCAGCATTTCAGCAATTTTATGAATGCACATGTTCATGGGGCTGGTAGCCCGGATGGTTAACGCCATGGTCGCGTCCTCTTCACCGGTCGGAGGAACGGGGACGTGACATTAACGGTATACATTAATTACCGGTAATCAGACGATGGACTATTCGCATAGTAGGACATGTACTCGTAGCGGTTTGTGTAGAAGACTTTTCAGATTGGTGGCATCTCTTATATGCTACCTCCTTGATCGTGCCCGTGTTCATGAGATTTCAGCTCTCGTGACTAGATTCCAGTGTATGTCAGATGTTTCCAGCCACTATGGAGATTTTGATCTGTTATATATCTTTAGCCATTATGGAGATTATGGTCCTTTGTATATTTTCATCATGAAGATTCTGATCTATGTATATTGTACGTGGCGATGACCACTTATGTGATATCTTGTATCATGCCTATTCATGGCCATTATACTCTTATGTATCCGAGACTGCTATAAGTTATGTGCAGAGTTGTATTATTGTACTATGTTGATTGGGTGGCTGGTCTTCCATTTGGGATCCTTCATAACTCCACTTCTGGGATGGAATTATAATGTATTTCGGCCATCATATGACCCCTCTGACCTCACACATTAGGGGGCATCTGTTATAGCTGATTTCACCACTCTAGGTGAATCACACTTTGTATGGCCTTCCCCTATCCCGCTGCAGACTCCTTAGACCCCATGGACCATTTTTTGTCCTTTGATGTTTCCTTGACCATCCCTAAAAACATGTGAAAAATGATACACGCGAATTTTAAACCTATAAGCGCGTATATACGCGGGTTTGACCACTAAAACTGCGTACATCGGGATGTGTACAAAATCCAAATCCTTTTGGAGTTTTCCTTGACATGGATCCGACTCATTTGATTCTTGGCCTTCCATATGCCTTGAGATCGCTCGAATTCAACCTTTCATTACCCCTTTGAAAAGCTATATAAGGAACCCATTGGTACATTGAAGGCATAAGAGAGAATTAAGAGCAAAGAAACTATAGTCCATTATTGCCAGAACTTATGCTTGAGTCTGCATCCCTTTTTCCCTTGGAGCACTGTTGTGTTCTTCCCAAGCTTGCCTTTTGCTTGTGAGCTTGCTATCTAGTGATGGAGGATTGAAGTGGTGGAGGCCCAAGTGGGGGATT
>LPNX010040526.1:206823-233601 GCA_001517045.1 Pseudotsuga menziesii
TCAAGCCATAGGAATTTCTCTCAGTAACAGTGGCCTCCTCTCTAAACTCAACCTTTATCTCATTAATTCCTAAAAAAGAAAAACCTGTCACTTTTGCAGACTTTAGACCCATCTCCCTCTGCAACCTGACCTACAAGCTGATATCTAAAATCATTGCTCTCAGGCATAATCCCTTCCTGAATAAATACATCTCCCCTGAACAGTTTGGTTTCCTCAAAAACAGGCAAATTATTGAACCAGTGGGAATAACACAGGAAGATTTGCATTCCATTAAGACAAAAAAAAGATGTGCACTGGTTCTTAAGCTTGATCTGGTAAAAGCTTTTGATCAGGTTAATTGGACATACTTGAGAATCATTCTGCTTCAGATTGGAATTCCTCTGATGGGGGTGAACTAGATAATGGGTTGTATCTCTTCATCAAACTTTTCTTTGCTCATCAATGGCTCACGCTCGGGATTCTTCACTGCTTCGAGAGGTATCAGGCAGGGCTGCCCTCTGTCCCCTTTGCTGTTTATTTTGGTCATTGAAGGTCTCAGCTTGCTTTTAAAAGATGCCAAGGTAGGTGGTAAGATCAGGGGCATAAAAATTTCTGCTTCTCTTGCCCTTACTCACCTTTGCTTTGTCGATGATGTTGTGCTTTTTGGTCTTGGTACTTTGGAGGAGTGGTTGGCCTTTGAGGTAATTCTTGAGACCTTCTGTTCTGCTTTAGGCATGAGCATTAGCGTGGATAAGTCAAGTTTTCTCTACATCGAGATGGGGGAGGGTGTTCTTAATAGCATTTGCCTCTTCCTACCTTATAATGTTGAACCCATTCATATGGGGTTTAAGTATCTGGGGTATTTTATCAAACCACTAGGATATGGGGTGAAGGACTGGCTCTGGCTGTTGAGGAGGTTTGAGAAAAGAATTGGAAACTGGGATTTCAAGCTCCTTTCTCTGGGAGGAAGACTTGTTCTCATCTGAGCTGTTCTTTCGAGCTTACCTGTCTACTGGTTTGCCTTGGCTCCGATTGCAGTTTCTATACTTAATAAGATGATGCAAAGGATCTTTTCTTTTTTGTGGGGATCTAATAAGAATAAATTTCATTTTCATCTTGTGGATTGGCAAACTCTGGCTAGGCCACTCATTTTTGGGGGCTGGGGCATAAATTTTTTATCTTGGCTTAGCATCTCATTAAGACTCGGTAGTCTTTGGATGGCCCTTAAAGGCTCTGGTATTTGGCATCATGTCATCTCTGCAAAGTACCTAAAGGAGCAACCTCTAGATGTTTGGCTTAGGAAAAATAATTTCATGCACATAGGTTCCTCTATTTTCTGGAATGAATTTATAAAAACCCTCCCTTGTCTTGGAAGATGCCTTAACTGGAAGGTGGGTAATGGACAGGATATTTTTATTGGTTTTGATCCAGTTATTGGTTCCTTGTCGTGCCTCTTTTTCAATCAGGATTTTAGGAGCTACTTGTTTGACTATGGGATTTTGACTCTTTAGCATGTGAGGAATCCCTTGGTGGACGCTCAGTCTTATTGGTTAACTGTCGATGACTTGGAGCTGGGGGGTGAATGGAGGTCCGTCTGGGATTCTTATATTGCGGGTTTGCAGAATGGTGGTATCTGTCTGTTTGAGGAATCAAACTCTTTGCTCTGGTCCTATAACAAAAAGAATGGGAGGGTTATTCTAGCTCTTGTTTATGACTTGATTGTAAATTCTCGTTTGGTTCCAAGTGAGGATAAATTAATGAATGGGTTGTGGGGCCTGTGCTTTCCCCTGAAGATAAAATGCTTTGTCTGGATAGTATTAAAAAATCGAATTTTGACATGGGACAACCTGGTGGGCAGAGGATGGCATGGTCATGGTAGATGTGGGTTATGTCTCTTGGGAGATGATTCAGTTCAACATTTATTTGTGGAATGTTCTATTACCAAATACATTTTTGTAGCTTTGGGGCATTTATACCATTACAAGATGCCTATTTTGGATGACTCCATTGCAGAATTTCTGGAGTTCTGGACAAGACACAATGCCCATCACTGCTATACTCCTTACTTTGTATTCTGGTGCATTTGGAATGCATGTAACAAGGCTAGTTTTGAGGAAAAAAGAATCCCTCCCGGTGTACTTACCAGTAAGGTGGATCTTTTATCCATAGATTCCCAGTACCGGAAAGAAGGAATAAATCCAGAATATTGGGCTTGTTCCTGTATTAGTATATCCAGTCAGTTTTTTTGATGGTGCTGTAGCAGAGGGGAAGGGAGGGGCTGGAGTATTTCTAGCTATCAGCAATGTTCATTCTTTCCACATCAAGTTGGGGTGTGGTCCTAGTACTGACACGAGGGCTAAATTACTGGCCTTGTGGACACTTCTGTATTGGGGAAAAGTGTTGGGACTCCCCTTTCTGCATATTTTTGGAGATTCATCAGTGATCATCATTTGGGCTATTAGCAAGGTAGCTTTGGATTGCCTTGCTTTAGATAACTGGTGTAAGGCCATTAGACAATTGATGTCAATATTTCTCAGCCTAGACTTGCATCACATATACAGAGAGCACAATTAGTGTGCAGATGGCTTCTCCAAAGAGGCCCTGGTTTTGGACTCAGACATTTGTCATATCTCTGAGTTTTATGATGATTCTGTTATTCAGTCTGGGGAATACAAACTCTTTTGAGTTTTAGTGCCGGAGCTTGTTCTCCTTTTCTCTTTTTGGGCACTGTGTTTGGATCAGACCCTTGTTTTATTTTTTTCGATTATGGACGGAGGGTCTCTCTGAAGGAGTCTTCTGGTCTCTCTTTGTGCTCTTTGGATGGGTGACTAGTTGTCTTTTTGGAGAAATCCTACGTTCTCACTCATTTCATGCTGAGTTTTTGACCTCATGGTCTGGCTAGTAATTTCTGTTGGTTCGGAACAATATTACATCATTTGTTGATATCTGTATTGGTCCTACATAGTTATGTAATATACCCTTTGATTCATTATGAATACCAAGGACATGATTTTTTCTTCTGAAAAAAAAAAGAATAGAGTTTTTTACACATTAATTGATATGAATAATAATAAGTTGGTGAATAAAGAGATTACCATTTTGTGATGCCCTTGCTTACTAGTATTTTCATTTGGTCATAAACCCATCATTTGGTGTCATTAATTTAAAATGTAATCTTGAATTTAAGATTTGTTCTCCCAATCAAATAATAAGTTGTTAAGATTTATTTTCTCGAATTAAATAATAATTTTTTAGATAATTTAAGGTTGGTGTTATTTATTTTCTTCAAAATCTCTTAGCTTTTTTATTTTTTATTTGTTAATTGATATGTTTTGTCAAAGTTTGATACTCTTATGGTGAGAGGGTAATTGAATAGTCTAGATCTTGTTTGTATTAAAATTAGGTTTGATTTAACTACATACACATTAAATATAATTATTATTTTATTGATGGTAGGAAACCTAGGGTTTGATGACTATGAAAATTTGTGGCGATCTTTTTTCTTTCTTTATTGTTACAATTTTGTGGCGATCTTTTTTCTTTCTTTATTGTTACAATTTTGTGGCGATTTTTTTTTCTTTCTTTATTGTTACAATTTTGTGGCAAAGTTATCAAATTTTCATAGCTTATGATTTGTAATAGTAGTTGTTAGCAACCGTGGTGACATTATCACCTCTTTCCTTTTATACTTATGAATTTGAACATAATTAATAAGTTTGAAAAGGTAATCATCATCTCCCGTTCATCAAAGAAATGCGATTGTGTATTCAATTAAATTAACATAATCAAAGAAACGAAAGTGTGTATTCAATTAAATTAACATAAGATAGGATTCAATTGTGGTACAATTTTTTTATGTGGTATAGTTAATTTAAAAAATTCAATATTTAAAATATAATAATAATAATTATATTGTATTAAGACTATCAAATTATACTTCAATATTTTCTACATTAAATGTGAATTTCATAGATTCAAGTCATACATATAAGGTAGATCCATTCTTCTATAATCACATGGTGCATTAGCGAGATAAATGCTATCGTAAATGCATCGGCGACATAACATAGAATAAAGATACTTTTTTTTCAAGCCTAAAAAAAATAACTTGATATTCATAAATAGAATCAAAGTTAGATCATTCAAGAACAAAAAGGCCATAACTTCCATGATGACATGTTTGCCTTACTCAACACAAACATGGCTATCAAAATGACTATCCTTACATCTCCCAACTGAAAATACCAAGATGATACATAAATGTTGACAAAGAGAAAAAAGACTCATCAACAATACTTCAAAAACCAATCAAAATGTAATATTCTAACTCCCTTAAACTAGAAGAACTATCATAACTTTAAAAAGAGGAACCAATCCTTTATCGATGATGATATCATCAAGAAATTCTTCAAAATAAAGCAACCCATCCATATGTCCCACTACCTCCTTGGATAAACAATCAACTTCATTGTTGAACTCTTGATAAATATGAGAGAAGGATATCCACGAGAACGACACTTTCAACTCCATAATCCTACTCATCCAATGAGCAAGATGCAGAACATAGAGACTAGAGTACCCAATGACCCAATCAATAATTACCTTTGAATCACCAACAACCTAAAGATATTGTACTCCCCTTTTTTTTAACCGACCATAAAAGACCCCATAGAGCTAACAGTTCAATTTTTGTATTAGTTCCTTCACCAACAACAAGTTTGATCCTGATAAAATGATCCCTTTTGATTTTAAGAAGCATTCCAGCCCCACAAAAGCCATTTCTTTACACATCATCAAAGAAATCCATTGAAAGAGAATCATCAAACGGTGGCTGAATAAGAACCCTTTTCTTTTAACTTCTCCTTGCATTTGTGAAACTCAAGAAATAGGATAATAGCTCTATTACAAACTTGAAAAGAGGAAGATCGTTTTCCATCAAATATGAATCTATTTCTTGGTTTCCAAACTTCCCAAATGACAAGGATGGGAAGTTCTTTGAACTTTGTCTTTTTACCAAACCATGCCAGCATGCTTTCCTGGAAACTGATATTTTTCCAATTATCTCTGAACTTTAATATTTCTCTACACATATCCCATACTCTGCTAATAAAAGAACAAGTAACAAAGATGAGTCACGGATTCATTAGCAGAAAAGCAAAGAGGACAGCCACCTGGACCAGAAAAACCTCTTTTAGTAAGGTTATCCCACGTAAGAATTTGATTTGCCACACAAAGCCACACAAAGCATCTAATTTTAGTAGGAATCTTCCACTTCCATGTATCCCGAGCCCACCATTTTGGATAAATCTGAACATTTTTCAGAAATAATGAAATCGTATTCCTTTTTGCCGAAATTTTACTGTTTGAGTCCACCCAGTCTCAAACTAAACAATCATATTCATAAGATAATCCGATTGCTGTCCATTGGATGTAGCTTGAGTGGTTGGGAGGAATGAATGTAACCCTCCCCACCCAGGTTCTATTCTTGTAAGTGACATGATGATCTTGTGAGCCCCTATGTAATGCTTGTGGAGCCCTTTGTAATAAATGTGTGGATGATGATATATGGCCATACCTTGATTCAGTTTGAATATTAGGTGTTAGGATTTTCCGTGGATTATCCCTCTAACAAATGGTGAATCACATTTAAAAAACAAAAGATAATCTTATTCCTGCTGCAATAAAAGAAAAAATATACACATCTCGTTCTTCTTCCATTGAACCGTCTAAACCCAAATATGAAGAACTGTACCAATAAGAAGAAGAAAACCCCGAACCATATCTATTACAATGTGCTTTGTACTATATTTCATTAAGATAAGTCATCACTTGCCATTTAAACTTTTAAAGTATGGTTATATTTTTGTTAGCTAAGTGTAACTTAGTTGGTGAGTTAATGATTTTGTTATTAACAAAACCCGTATTCCATTCCTACTAGACATATTTGATTGTTAATTGTTGCAGGACAGTAGACATATTTAATTGTTGATTATTGCAAGACATGTGATACCTTGAGCAATAAAAATATATAATTCATAACAATTTTAACAATAAAAATATATAATTCATAACAATTTTAAAATACATAATAAAAAAAAAAATCCCCAAAAATTAAACAATAAACAATATAAATACATAATAATAAAAAATCCCCAAAAATTAGACAATAAACAATATAAATCATAACACTTAAAATGCTTCTTACTTCTTTCGCATTAATCTAAAGTTCCACCAAACATTTCCAAGTTCTTCTAAAAATTAAACCAACCAATTTTTTTGAAGTATAAGTTTTCCCTCATCTTAATACATTACATTAATTAACCAACCAATTTTTTTTGAAGTGCAAATTTTTGCTTATCTTAATAAGATTACAATAATTAGTTGAAAAGTATTGTGCATTCAATAGCGTAGTGTTAAACACAATATAAGTTAGGATGCATGTTCCTAATTACTACAATACATTAAGACAATGTATATGATATTTATTTATATAAAGAGATATGTGGACAACGTATTTGCAAAATGGAGACATAGAAAACAGAAGCTTGGTGAATTTTTGTTTCTTCTAAGAAAAACTTATATGAGCTAAAAGCTTATATGAGCAAATCAAGTTAAGTATTGAACTAAACAAAGATGATCAATTATATTTTTTGGATATGCTTCTCAAAAAAAAGATGGAAGGCTGGGGTACCAAGTGTTCAAGAACAAAACTCACATCGACAAATACCTTCACGCAAGCTCCCACCACCATCATAAGCCACAAGTTTGGGGTCATGAAAACCCTTACAACTAGGGCTTCAAGAATATCAAACCCATATGCCTACCCAATCCAAATCAACATAACCATGCAGGTTAATCTTATGATCCATCATGTACTTGATCCCATACTCGATTGTACTTTTCAGGTACCTCAATACATGCTTTGTAGCAACCAGGTGAACACGTCTCAGATTTGTCAGCAATTGGCTCAATGTGTTCACAACAAAGCATATGTTTGGCCTCGTGTTCGTTAAACACATCAACGGACCAATTATCAGTCTATACATCATGGCATCAACTATTTCTAAAGAATCATCACATAGTAGCTTCAAGTTTGATGACATGGGCGTGTCAGTGGACTTGCAGTCCATCATTCCTAACCTCTTCAAAATCTCTACTACATACTTTCCTTAACCGAGGAATATCCCATCTAAATTCTGCCATACCTCTAGTCCTAAGAAGTAGTGCATCATCTTGAACTCTACAGCAAGCCTCCTCTTTTTATCTACAATGAGCTCATCCTCACCCGTTATGAACATGTCATCTGTGTACAATAAAAGTATCACTGGTCTTCCATCCTCAACCTTAAAGTAGAGGTTGGAATATGCTTTACTCTTGGTAAAGCCTACACCCATCAGAAATCTATCCATCCTTCCATACCACGCCTTGGGTGCATGGTTCAAATCATACAAGGCCTTGTTTAACTTGCACATATGACTCTGTCTGTCATGTGTCTCAAATCCCAGTGGTTGCTCCACATACACTTCCTCTTCAACTACACCATTCAAGAAAGTTGTATTGATGTCCATCTGGTGTATCTTACACTTCATTACTGTGGCTAAGGAAAGTACAAATCTATTGGAAATGTATATTGCTATAGGTGCAAATGTCTTCTTATAGTCTATACCTTCTTTCTAGGATAAGCCATGTGTTACAAACCTTGCCTTGTATTTTTCGATGCTTGCGTTTGTGGTATGCTTGATCTTGTAAATCCATTTGGAAAAAAACTGCAGAATTCCCTTCAGGTCTTCTAACCACCTCCCAAACATCATTCTTCATGATTAACAGATACTCTTCAATCATGGCATCCTTCCATGCTTTCTTTTCTACTTCTTCTTCATAGTTGGAAGGTTCTTCATTAATGATATTGTTGCAAAGTAGTGCTACATAGATGGTGTAAGGTCTTTGTCTCTTGCTTTCTATGGAATCCCCATCTAAAGCACCATACCTCTATGCATCTTGGATAGCTTCATGTTCCCATGCTAGTATTCTATTGTAGGAGTTCTTCTCATGAGTTGGATCTACAAGTCTTTGTGGTTTTGTCATGTCATGGTCTTCATGGTATTCTTGGATCACTTCTTCCATAACTGTATTTTTGGTTCTGTGAACTTCGAGTTCTTTAGTTCTTCAGTGTGGAATTGTCTTGATTTGTTGTAGGTTGATTATTCATCGAACGCTATGTCCCTGTTGGTCTCAATCTTATTGAATCCTGGAAAGTATATTCTATAAGATTTTGCTATGTCACTGTATCCAATGAATATTTCCTTTTTTCCTAAAGGGTCTAGCTTTGTCCTCTTTTCTTTGAGAACATGTATGTACACAAGGAAACCAAATATTCTAAGATGGATGACCTTTGGTTTCTCCCCTGAGAAAGTGTTGGCATTTCCCTCTCCTGGACCCAGGTTCAGTCCCTCCTTTGCGTGCAACAAAGCCCAAAATATTGGCTCGACAGAGCGAGGCTCAGTTGGCAACACCTACGACCCAGATGCAGTCTCACTCGAGATACCTTTCTATGGGTAACTACCAGAACCAGGTTTCCGCAGTTGGGTGGGGGATTTCTCATCCCTTGGTATTCTACCAAGGCGCTCGACCGAAGCTGGTGGGTGGGGTCTCTATACTTATTATGTGTGGTTAATATGCGACACAACTCATCCTTCAAATGGTATTATCACAATAAACTCGATGCAGCATAGATACATTCAACAATAACAGTGCACCAGACACATATAAATTCATTTCATAAGAAGACACATAACCACTTATCCACAACAACATATATATGCAACTTAAACACATTCATCACTCATACATTTGACACAGTATCTAACATGGAAACCCATCTGGGAAAAACCACAAAGGTGCTCTTCATTTGGCATGAGAAATATATGACACCCTTTTGTCTGTGCACTAAGCTACAGACTCTATTCTAGATCTTTATTTCTTTTTTATACAAACTTCTTCCTCCTCTCATGCTCTATGGTATTATATCACTATTCATTCTCTATTTAACTCTATTGATGATCTGCACACAACCTGGATCAACTCAAATTCCTCTATGGCTCTGTTGTCAATCAACACACAATCTGGATCGATTCAATCTCTTCTACACTCCTGCGCACTGAGCTACAGGTTCTTCGACTCCTCTCTACGAATCAACACACTAACAAACGACACAACTTACAAAAGCTAATACATGATCCAAAGACAACTAACTAGGATCTAATTCCCAAAGAGCTAAAATTACTAGAGCCTAACTCGAATAGAACTTGGGTTCCTCCTTTTATAGACTCTTATATGTCACTCTCAACCGAATTCATCCAGTTAGCTGACATGCTATCTTTCCTTTTCTAGTGACACACATCAGTAGGAACTAACGATCCAACTTATAAAGATTCTTTCATATGTGTGGCTTCCGCCAGCTCTAGCCGACCTTGTACCCATGATCTTTTAGAATGATCACTTTCTAGTCATTGCACCAATGCACACCTTCTGACATGGTTTATTCTGTCTCATCTTTCCTTGTTGTATCCTTCCCTTCTATCACGACTTCTCTTCTGTCATGAACTCTCTTCTATCACAAACTCTCTTCTATCGCGAACTCTCTTCTTCTATTGTCACAACTTCCTCTTCGACTGCTTCTTTCCTTAGCTCTTTTGTCTTTGTTTGCTCATGTTCCTCCTCTGTCACATCTTCCTTCCTTACTACTTCTTCTACCTTGTCCTTCCTTCCTTCCTTCCATGAATGCTTCTATCGTAGCTCCTTTCTTTTCTTTTACTTCTTTTCCTTCTTTTCCTTCTTCTATTCTCCCTTCTCTACTTCTGTCGCATCTCCTTTTACTTCTTGCGACCCGAGTCTTTTCATACTTGGGTAGAATTATAACTGGATTCCTCCTATCTTTCACTAGGCCCAACATGCCCCCAACACTCACATGTGGCTTGTCTCGAGCCACATGAAGTTATTATTCCATTTCTTGAATTGTGGCGACTTTGCTTTGAAAATCTTGCAAGATTTTCACTACTTTCTCTACTTCATGTCCATACACCAACTGAAATGGAGTTTGTCCTGTCAACTTCTTACAAGCCATGTGATATGCCCATAATACTGTTGAATTTTTTTTTATCATAGTCATCTCTTTGAACATTGCAAATCTTTTCCAATGCATTCTCCATAATTTTGTTAAAGGCTTCAACAACTCCATTTGCTTGAGGGTGATAAGGTGTTGTCCTTCTATGTTGAATATGGAATTCCTCCATGATTTATGCAATCAACTAGTTGACAAAGTGCGTACCTTGATCACTTATTAAAATCTTTTGGAATACAAATCGTGTCACGACATTCTCAAATAAAAAATTCGCAACGGTCGCAACAATACAATCCTTTACTGGCGTTGCTTCATCGCATCTGGTTAGGTAATCAGTAGCAGTAATAATATAGCGTGCACCAATACGCGTTCCTGTCGGACTGATAGGACCCAAAAAATAAATGGCCCATTTGTCAAATGCCCGTAAAGTTATTCGAGGTACTAATGGAATTTCGTCGCATTGCGACGAATTTCCAGTCCTTTGGAAGAAATCATAGTTGTGACAATGATCCCAGGCATCTGCATGCATGATGGGCCACCATAATCATGCTTGCAAAATCTTGCAACCTATATCTTTTCCTATGTAGTGACCTCTTGCAACACCAACCTGTGCTTCATTTAATATTAATGGTCACTCATGCTCCAAGACGCAATGACAAAGAATCTCATTAGGACCCATTTTATACAATTTCCCAGTGATCAACTGGAAATCCGCAGCTCGCATAACCAATTGTTTCTTCTGCACAATGGTGAACTTAGCTGGCGTATAACCTATACTAAAAAATTGTATGATATCTCTACAATGATCATCAAACATGGTTATCACAAACAATTACGCATTAGGGATATTATCGTCCAAGTTATTAGGCTCTTCACCACTTTCTATCCTTGAAAGATGTTTTGGTCCCAAATTCAATCGATTGGGTTTAACAATTATCTCAAAATAAAATTCCTAGAAGAGGAGAAGCCACCGATAGATCTCCCCCCCCTAGAAATAGCTTATTGACCAGGTATTTCAATGCAGAATGGTTAGTGTACATCTTAAAACATCCACCCAATAGATAATGCTTGAATTTTTGCAATGCATATACCATTGCTAAACCTTCTCTTTCCGTTGTGGTATAATTCTTCTTTGCAGTCAATAACTTCTTGCTAGTGAAGGAAATGGGATGATCGATTGATATTTCACTAGGTTGCGTTAGTACCACGCCGAGCGCGATAGATGATGCATCGACATGAACATGAAACTCATTTTTTCAGTCCAGAAATACAAGTAGTGGTGCAGTAGCCATATTGTTTTTTAGCATGTCTAGTCTCTCTTGGTAGCTCTCTGTCCATTGAAACTTAACATATTTTTAAAAAAATATTTTCCATTGGAGTAGTCGCCTCCGCGTATCCTTTGATAAATTTTCTGCAGTATCTAGTGTGTCCTAGTGTTTCTCTCAATTGTTTAACTATAGTAGGTGATGGTAGGTGGAGAATGATTGCAACTTTAGCCGGGTCGACCATAATTCCATCGCAACAGACCACATGGCCCAACAGAGATCCAAATGGAGTGCAAAAGATACATTTCTTCACATTTAGTGAAATTTGATACTGGAGACAACATTCCAACATCCTTCTAAGGCTCTCAATATGGCCTTTTATGAGCCCAAATACTGTCCAATCATGGAAGTAGACTTCAAGAAATTTGTGTATAAAATCTTTAAAGGAAATTACTACAATTCTGGAAAAAGATGTAGGAGCATTGTTAATTCCAAAGGGCATTACCATATATTGGAAACATCCCCACTCCATCGCAAAGGTAGTCTTATGTCGGTCTTCCTTTGCAATCCTGATCTGATGGTAACCAGAACATCCATTAGTGAACGACTACATTTCTTACCCTCCGACACTCTCCATTACTTCATTTGTAAATGGGGTCGGAAACAGGTCATGTAAGCAAGCATCATTCAACTTTATCAGGTCGACACAAATTCTTACTTTTCCTGAGGTCTTTTTGTCTTGGACTACTATCGGACCAATCCATTCAAATTCCTCGATGGGTTCTATAACACCCTCCTCTACCATTTGGTCCAATTCAACCTTGACCTTTTCTTTATATTGTGGATTTAATCGGTATGGTCACTGCTTGATCGGTTTTGTGTCCGGCCTCAAATGTATTTTTGTTTCGTTGAGATATTTGACTATTCCCTTTATTTATGAAAATCTGGTAGGCAACAGATCCTGAAATTCATGCAATAAATTAGTGACTTTTCCCACAATCTCTTCATCCCAATAATCTCCAATATTGGAAAACTTTGGATTTTTAGGTGAACCAATATTAACTTTCTTGAATTTGAGTGGACTCAAGAATTGGCCACTATAAATATCAAATCCCTCCACTGCGCGCATACCTTCTCACTCAGGTATGTTTATGTCGAGTGGGTCATTATCATCTGGTTCTCCTGTCACATTGTAGCATTCCATCCAATGGTGGACTGTCATGCTGCATTAATGGAATTTATCGTTGCGACATGGATTTCTTTAAGTATCTTCTCTTTCATTATTTGCAGTGCAACATCGATTGTTGGGTGATCATCTGCGAACTCGAATGTATGTGTGAAACTAGTGGCTAGCTCTTCCCACTCAAGAGTTCATCATCTCAGTTCAACAAATGTGTACCAATTCCTTGGTATCATGTCTAATGTATGTATGAAGTGATGCACCCATTCTTGTCGCAGATATTCCTTCCATGTCATGCGACAATGCTCAATATGTTTGACAAGATTTGTCAATCCTGTATATTTCTGAGTACTATAACTGATTTCTTCTCCAAATATGAAGTCCAACAATATTATACATTGCGACCATTTGGAGATAGATTGTTTATGTGTACCCCACCATCTAGCGGGTGTAGCTTTCAACACAAAGTCCAAGGCGGACAATTGTCGTGATTCTGTAACTTTTGCTTCGAATTCTATCAGAAAGGACACAAGGTTAGGAAAGACTTCATATGTAGGTAGATCTCTTTCCTCAACTCCTACCCATTGCACCGATCTTGTAATTCTTGCGCATATTCTCATGGAAACTTCATGCAACCAATTCTTCCAATTTTCTAATGCTTCACTTGAATCAGATGTACATGAGATAACACTTCGCCAACTCAGTTTTCCATAAGTTGTTGGGTTTATATATTCATTTTTCAAATACATGAAGTTATATATGTGATCCAGGTAATCACCTTGTCCTTCACTGTTAACTGGCTCAACATATCTCTGTCCTTCGAGCGGCTCAATTGGCATGCCCACCCTTATCTCTCAGTCTTCAAATGATAGGATTCTTCTCTTAAAATTGATGATGGTTTGATTATCTATCACCCATTCAATCCCTAAAAGTGTAGGATATGATTTTGTATCATTGACGATGTCGATCACTTCAAAGTCTGCATATGTTCTCAGAATTTCTACCTCAACAGGTACTTGAGTTAGTCGACTAATGGTTAGAACCTTTGACTAATTTACTAGCCTTATTTGAATGAGAGACCAATCTAGTTGTGGCTTGTTCATGCTTTCCCATGTATGCCTTGTCATGATATTGACATCAAAGCCCAGATCTAAGATGATATAATCCATATCATAGTCTCCTATCTGCGCAATCATTCACAGCTCACGACTAGTTTTTAATCTTTTTCTCGACATGGTTAACTCTTCGGTTGGGTCGTAACTCTTCTGTAGTTTCTTCTATGAGTGCTTTCAATTCTACAACGACACTTTATCATGGATTAGTGCTAAGAAACTTTTGAAAAATTCTTGGAGCTTACTAACCTTTATTTGATCGAATCTTTCGAGCATCTCTCTTACTTGTCTATATGTCGACGCTTGATTTGTGTTGACAAATTCCAGTCGAATGTCTAAGAATACTTTCTTCTCTTTCTGAACGTCGAATGATACTTTCTATTGTGCCTCTGGTCGCACCTGTGGTTGTCCATGTTGTGCACCCTGGTCTGCTCCAGTCGCAACACCTCCTCTTGTGGTGACAACAATGTTTGCTTCTTTTCGCTCGACAGAAATTATCTTGATGTTCTGGTTGGGGTTCATATTGGGATTCTGCAATTAATTATGGACACTATTCGATAATATGATCAAATGATTTACAATAGGAACATGTATTCGCAAGACTTGCACAATCTCGAGAAAATTATCATGGTTGTCCACAGTTATAATATACGACTTGGCCTCTTCCTCAACCAAATACTCCTCCTTGCTGTTGTTTTCCCCATCCTCAAAAATTTCCACCTCCCCTAGGTTGAGAGTAGTGTTGCTGCGACAGATACTGATTTTTGTTGATATTACGAATGAGGATATTGCAGTTGTTGAAATTGTGTTGGTGGATATTGAGAAGGCTGGTATTGAGCTTTTGCTCGTTCATCTTGCATCTTCTCATCATTCTTCATCTAGTAGGTATCCACCGAATTCTCTTGCAGTAGATAAAACACTATGCAATCTTTCTCATCATGTCCTATAGATTTACAAAAATTATATTACAGACTAGTTGGTGTACTTACAATCTTCTGCAAATAGAAACATTATTCCGACTGATGGCCTATAGATTGGTATATTCTACACCAAGGCATCCCTTGGGTTTTTATCGGGTATGATGCTCATGTTGCGACATATTTCATGAGTGTCGGGAAATTATCTTTATGTTGTCCTTCTGTTCTGCATCTTCTACACCATAGCTCTTCTTGAACCTCTTTGTCTTTCTTGATGTCTTGGATTTGTAGTGTAAGGTTAGCCAGTTGTGAATGAATCTGCATCATTCCTACACCCATTTCTCTAATTGGTGAGGATTAGCTTCATTGTTATTTCTAGAGATTTTGTCTACAACACAATCTTTTGCTGTATCAATGGAACCCGGATGTGCAGAAACAACGTGACAATGAACCATTCCTTATGTTGTACGTCCGACATCTAGAAGCTTACTTTGGCCATTAATGTCTTGAATCTCTGGTCAAAGTCCTAGATGGATTCTATAGGTAATTCCTTGATTTCCTTAATCTTTGTAATGCATTGTGACTTAGATTTTGGATTTCTAAACTCATCTATCATTCTGAATCGAATTTGATTGAGCATTTTCTGTTACTTTCACTATATAAAACTTCATGTACCAGTCTAGCACACGATCTTGCAAAGTTGTGACCATATGTGCTTTCTTTATGTCTTCATTTTGGACATGTTGTACAATCCATACAGATTCATAGAGAAACCAATGTTGCTCTGGGTCTTCCAACCCATTTCCATTAAATATCGACAACTTAATGCCAATTTCAGCCATTATGTTAACTGTTAGAATTCTTGGGATTTTTTTTTGACTAGACAGACTCCCTTGTCCACTATTCACAGTGTTAGTACAATTTGTATTCACAAAACCACTTGGAGACGAGTTTCTAGATCTTACCTCTGGCGATGTGTAAAGGGTTGTAGGGGTATCATACTCGTGCGTTGGGTATGGGGATTCAACTGATTCTTCTAATTCTTCTTCTCCTTTGGATATTTACTGATATTCTTCTTCTTCGTTGCAAGAGACTTCATTCATGTGCGATGCAAGCTCATAGTCTTCTCCTCTAGTCGTATTGCAACTTTCTCTTCTTGTGATAGTATTTTTTCTCTTTCCCAATCAAAATTTTCTTCCACTTCTCAAATATCCAACCTCTAGTTCAGTTCCTCTATCACTGGGGAACATCTCAACTTATTTTGCGCCATTTTTCACACAGTTATGCTATGACATATCCAACCTTCTGTGCATAGTTATCATTTGTCACAATTGTAGGATTCCTTTTTCACATATGAGCATATTTATCCAAGTTGTCAAAGATGATAGATATCTTTCTCGTGGTCCTTGGAAAAACTTTATTTAAGCCTCATTGTATGAGGTTATTGTGTCGACAAATAACTCAGTAATGTATCCCTCCAAAATATTCTCTACCCGGAACTCAACAACCCTCGACACAGGGTTGCTAACACTTATTAGCCACTGAATCAAATGAGGATTCCACTCTGTCGGTTATTCTCCTTGAAAATTTCTTTTATGGGTTGCAAACTTTGACAACCACTCATGCAACACAAAAGGAAATTCAAAAAATAAAATCTCATGAATATTTGTGTAAAGATATCGACCCAGCCATTCTATTGGATTCAACCGAGATCCTATACTTTCTTCTTGTGCAAACTCTAATGCTTTGAAATCCAAACTGTCTTGGATTTTAGCCTTCATCTGATGCCACAGCATATCCCTCACCAAAATGATTCACGGTCTCGACAACAGAACCATTTGTTGGTGTTCCCCTCTCTTGAGCTCGACAAAGCGAGGCTCAATCGACAACATGTGCAACACAGATGCAGTCTCACCCAAGATATCTTTCTATGGGTAACTGCCAAAACCAGGTTTCCGTAGTTGGGTGGGGGATTTCTTATTCCTTGGTATTCTACAAAGACGCTCGACCAAAGCTAGTGAGTGGGGTCTCTATACTTATTATGTGCGGTTAAGCTGTGACCCAACTCATCCTTCAACCGATATTATCACAATAAACCCAATGCAACATAGATACATTCAACAATAACAGTGCAACATATACATATAAACTCATTCATAAGCAAATACATAACCACTTATTCACAACAACATATATATGAGACTCAAACACATTCATCACTCATACATCTGACACAACATCTAATGTGGAAACCCATCCGAGAAATAACACAAAGGCGCTCTTCATATGGCATGAGAAATATATGGAACTCTTTTGTCTACACACTAAGCTACAGACTCTGTTTTAGATCTTTCTTTCTTATTTATACATACTTCTTCCTCATCTCATGCTCTTTGGTATTTTTTCACTATTCCTTCTCTACTGAACTCTACTGATGATCCGCACACATCCTAGATTGACTCAACTTCCTCTATGACTATGTTGTCAATCCACACATATCTCAGATAAACTCAAACTCTTCTACACTGTTGCACGCTTAGCTTCAATTTCTTTGACTCCTCGCTATGACCCAACACACTAACAAAAGACACAACTTACAGAAGCTAACACATGATCCAGATCCAACTAACTAAGAGCTAATTCTCCAAGAGCTAAAATGACCAGAGGCTAACTCACATACAACTCGGGTTCCTCCTTTTATAGAATCATACTTGTTGCTCCCAGTCGACTTCATATAGTTATCCAACGGGTTGTCTTTCCTATTCTAGCAACAGATATCCATAGGCACCAATGGCTCGAATTACAAAGATGCTTTCATGCGTGTGGATTTCGTCGTCTCTATCCGAGATTGTACCCACGATATTTCTGAACTGTCGCTTTCTAGCTGTTGCACCACTGCATGCCTTCTGAAATGGTTTATTCCGTCACATCTTTCCTTTTTTCATCCTTCCCTTATATCGTGGCTTCTCTTCTATCATGAACTTTGTTCTGTCATGAACCCTCTTTTGTCGCAAACTCTCATTTGTCGCAAACTCTCTTCTTCTATTATCGCAGCTTCCTCTTCGCCTGCTTCTTTCTTTAGATCTTTCTTCTTTGTCTGCTTCTGTTCCTCCTTTATTGCATCTTCCTTCCTCACTACTTCTTCTACCTTGTCCTTGCTTCCTTCCTTTCATGACTACTTCTGACACAACTCCTTTCCCTTCTTTTCCTTCTTCTGTTCTTCCTTCTTTACTTCTGTCGCATGTCCTTTTACTTCATGCGACCTGACTCTTTTCATAATTGGGTAGAATTCTAACTGAATTCTGCCTATCTTTCCCTAGGCCCAACAGAAAGATTCTTCCAGAGTCCCGTTATCCAAGACATCGTGAGGAGCTTTATTTTGTACATACACGACTATTATTGTTGCTTATTCCCATAGGTGCATTGGAAGGTTTTGATCATGAAGCATCACATTTGTTGCTTCCATTATCATTATGTCCTTTCTCTTTGCAATGCCATTTTGTTGAGGATTGTAGGGAGTTCTCAACTCCCTCTTAGTCCCGAATTCTCTACATAGGTATTTGAATTCTTCTTAGGTGAAATCAACTCCATTATATGATCATAAAGTCTTGATTATATTTTTAGTATGATTTTCTACCAAGGCTTTAAATTCCTTGACCTTATTGAAAACTTCATTTTTGATTTTCAAGAAATAAATCCATTTCTTATGAGAATAATAATCTATGAAAGAGACATAGTATGCATACTCGCTTAAAGAGTTGGACGAAATGGGGATGCATAAATCTAAGTGGATTGTTTTCAAAATCTCTTTTCCTTTGCTCTCACTACTAGGAAATGGTTTCTTCACATTCTTCCCTTGCACACATCCTTTTCAAATTCCTTCATGCTTTTCTTGAATTTCGGGTAGGCCTGATACTACTTTTCTTGTAATGGTAGTGCTCTGTAGTGTACATGTGCAAGCCTTCGGTGCCATAGTTCGCTGGATTCCATAGAGTAAAGAACCAATGCTTGTCCCGGTTGTCTCTTCAACATGTAAATGCCTCCCTCTTGCTCCCCAATTACTGTTGCATCATCTATTGTCTTTCCTCTTGGCCACAAAGTACTTGGATATCAAAAAATGCAACTTGAAATCCTTTATCATCTAAAGCTAAGATGGAGAGGAGATTTTTCTTCAAACTTGGCACGTTTAGAACATCCTTCATCTTCATTGATTTTCCTGAATCCAACTTGTAAGAAGCTTCTCCATTCCCTTTTATGGGATATTGGTAGTCATCTCCAAGTTTCACCTTGTGAGATTACTCATGTCTTGACAAGTTGATAAAATATTCTTTGTATCCCGACATATGCTTGGAAGCTCCAGCATTCACAAGTTAAACATTGCTTCCATGGGTTACATTACCTATGAGAGCCAAGATCAGAACATATTCTTCATCACTTGAAGAATATTCTCTTGTTCTTTTGTTTGTTGGTTCGTCATCTTCAACAGTATGTGCATGATTCCTCTTCTTCTTGTTGGCCTTAATGGATCCCTTGTTAAGGGACAATCTTTTTCAAAGTGGCATTTCTCATCACATGTGAAGCATATAAGATTGGAGTATTCCCTTTGAGGTCTATGATTCTTTTGGAATCTTTTGGGCCTTTTGTGAGGGTGATTTTCCCTCTTGCTTTTATTCTTCTTTCCATAAGCTGTTAGGGATTGATCATCATCAACTCCCATATTCTCTTATCTTGACACTAATTAGGATTATTTTTGGGTGCATTCCTCCCGCAATCTATTGAACTTGATTAACTTATTTCTAGTGCATATCCCTTGGATGAATGAGTCCCATGATCTTGGGATACCATTCAAGGTAGTAATCATGATCTACCCATCTTCGACATTTTCTTCAATGACTTCAATTTGTTCCTTTATTTGAGAAACCCTTGTGAAATAAGACTAGATGGTTTTTGAGTGTTGGATCTTCACATTATTGAGTTGATTCCTCAAGTTCATCTTTTGGTTGATGTTATTCCCTTCAAATAGTTTGATCAACACATCGAACATCTGCTTGGGATTCTTCAATGATGATACATGAGGGATGAGATGATCTTTGATGGAGTTTGCAATAATATTCTTGGCTCTAATCATATTCTTCTTGTGAGTTTCTTTGGCATCATTTCCCTTTGGTTCTGGAACCCTTGTCCAAGTCATTCTCTTCTAGGATAAGAGAAATTCTATACTTCCATGCTTGGAAGTTGTCAGCTCCTTCAATATTATCCTTAATCTTGGTGTGATTAATCATTTTGATATGAGAACCTCAAATCGAAATAACAAGAAAATATATCTTACCAATATGAGATTCACAAATTTCTCCTTGACTTGGATGAACTAGGGTTTGGTAGAGAAACCCTAATTTTCCAAACTTGGAATCTTGAAATTCTTCCTAGATAAAAAGATGTGCCTCCTTGAAGCGAGTTGTCCAGTGGTATCCTTTTCCAAATTTTGTGGAGGAAAGCTACAAAAACTTGATGCCCTAGTTCTGTCCTACAGTGTTTTGTAGTGACCCTCAGTAAAAAATTGAAACTCCTCCAAACTGGAATCTTTCTCCACCAAAATATGCACCTCGTTTAGGTGAGTTAGCTATCCCTCTTTTTTGGAAATTTTGTGGAGAAAAGTGCTATAACTTGGAAGCCCTAGTTTCCGCAGTTGCACAGTGTCTTCTTTCAGGATGGCTTTGATACCATGCTAGAGTTTTCACTTTAATTCAATTATGTTAGATCTATAATATAATGCAATAGTATCACTAAAATATAAACAAGCACAACACAAAGGAGACACAAATATTTTATCCTAGGAAAACCCTCTCTCGGGAAAAACCCAACAACTTCTTCAGTATAAATTCGTCACTTAGTACAATGTTAAACAAAGATAGAAAAACCAAGATATAAGATCTCTTATGTAGCTTCTTCTTCTTCTTCCCATAGAACGTGACTTTCTCTTCTCTTGGAGAGTACTTGCTTGCACTTGCTGTGTGTCCAAATGAGGGAGGATGCCTCCCTGTCTATACTCTTTCATGTGGGTTACCTTTTTCCCAACAGGTTGACTTCTCTTGCTTGATTGAGCCTACTTATCTTATGGGAGACCAAAACTACATTTTACATTATTCTTTTGGGGTTTACATTTTACAATGAAGGTTCTACCTCGATATTCATACACGACCAAATATAATAATAACACATTTGAATGGAGGAAAAACATCTCCGAAGGAGGTACAATAACAATAAGATAATAATAAAATAATCATATAACAAAATGAAGAATATCTTCCAAACTTACATTTACAACAACAAATATACATCTATAATGTGTATGTGTTCCCATGCTCAAGATTGACACTATCGATTTTCATTACTTTATGTTTTGGCTCCACATATGATTATTGTTCATGTGTAGGTACTTTGCCATTTTATTCTTTTTACATATATGTCCATTTAAATGCTCATTTTTCTTGTCATTGAATGATGACTATGGCCCTATGGATAACATTTACAAAACCATTGTTTTATATTTGTGGGTCATCCTCACCATGATGTCTAGAATCTATGTTTATCTTTTTATCTTTTTAATGTTTGTGGATTAAGATGCATACTTTTGTTTTTCAGTGCTGGTACCTAGTTGTCATCACCACAATATATATAAGTTGTAAGCAAATAAAATTCAAATCATATATTAGGAAATTACTTTTAACATAAATAAGTTAATTATCAATGTAATAAGGTTTTTAGCCTTTTCTTCCTTGAGTTCAATCTCCGTATATGGGTTATGACCTTGGTCACATTGATAATGATTTTGTAGACAAATAGATGAAATGTCATGTTACCAAAATTTTGGGCCATTTCAAAATTAAAATTGCCCATTTTTTGGTCATGACAATTTGCCTAGATTTCTTTTGTAATTCTAAAACTTATAGTAAGTAATCTCAAAGTATTTATAACAATAAAGTGGTATATCTCACCTTTCCAACGGTATAGGTAACTCACAAAACAAAGGTTATGGGTTAAAAGTTATAGCCCAAATATTGATTTTGCACTCTCTCCAAAGTTTTTGTGGCATCATGTTGCACAATCTTTAAATTCCACATGTCGCATGATTTTCAACTTTCACAAATTGCATGATTTTCAACTTTTGCATGTTGCATGAATCTTCAACTTTTGCATGTCACACCTTTTACAATTTTTGCATGTTGCCTGATTTTCAGCTTTCGCATGTCACACCATCATTAGGGGAATTTGGAGGTATAAAATGGATCTCCTAAGGATTATGATAAAATAACAACAAAAAATATATAAGAGCTATGCAATTTTTAAGGAAAAAGTAAAAAATATTTTTTTATTCTCTAGTATTTTTTATTTAATCTCCTTGTAGCTTTATGCAAATTTAAAGTGTGAGTACTTGTTGGATGTAAAAAATAATTTCACATCCAACATGTTCTCATACTCAAAATTTGAGTAAACCTATAGGGATATAAGTTGAAAATACAAGATAAAAATGGAGCCCCCCCCCCCCCTTTCCTTAAAAATTCATAAAATAGTTATCGGTATGGTTGACATCAACATCTTGAATCCTATTGATTCTTACAAAGTTGATTTTGATGGGGCATTTTTTGTTTTGAGTCCCATTTTTTACCTCAAAATTCCCCTAATGTTTTCAACTTTCAAATGTTGCACCATTTTCAACTTAAAGGAAATGATCCTAGATCTTGGTGGGGGTTCATTCAAAGTGAACGAAGCACCCCTTTGTCTAGAAAGTTATGAACGAGCAATGAACATGAATTGCATGGTAGCCATATATATCTCCAAAGAAAGAGTGGGATCGATTGAAGATTGCATCAACCGCTTGAATCTTTTCACTGTCTAAGGGAAGAGTTGGATCGACTAAAGATTGCATCGATTTGACCACTTTATCAACCAAAGGTTGATCAGGATATTGAGAAAATATAGACAATTTAGGAAAATAATGTCCTTTTGGCATGGAACACACTCTTCGTACCTCTGGAATAACATGGCACATGTGAGTAAGGTAATATTCATTACAAGTATTGCGAGGGAAATTAGGCTTGCGTCCTATTCATTTAGGTTTCTCAATAGTATGAGTATTCTCAACATGACTATAATTAGCTTGTAGCTTTCCCCTAGCATGACTTATATAGTGGTTGGTTTCTTAGAAGCAAGGGACCACATTATTTTTACCTCTAGAAGTGTAGGGCACGTATGATGAAGATGAATTCCCTGCAAATCTTACAAGTGAAATTAAGCTTCTAAATTTTAGGTTTGTCAACTACGTTAACATTCCTAGCATGACTTGTAGTGGTTATTTTTTCCCCTAGCATGCCTTGTAGCATCTACTTGCTTTCCCCTAGCATGACTTGCATTAATTGGTTTCTCATCTCGAGTAACATGACTAGTAGTAGTCAATGATGTGACCTCAACATGACCAGTAGTGGTTAATGACTTATTTCCAGTATGCCTCACAGTGACATAATGTTTTCCCCTAGAATGACTTGAATTTGTAGAGGAATTTCTCCTAGCATGATTTGTAATGGCCGGAAACATACCCCCTTGTCTTTGCATCTTTCTCTTATTATTCCTCTTTCTATTCCTTTTATATGGTTGGCTACTAGTATTTAGACTTTCACTACATGAGATAGAGGGAGAGAAAAATGTAACTGGCAAAGAAGGAAAATGGTTTTGATGCTCTTGACATACAATGCTTGCTTTAGAAGCATAATAAGAATTTAGGATATTTGGAGTGGAAAATAACCAAACCGAGTAGGAGATGGTGGTGGGTCATCTTTCTAAGGAGGAGAGGGTGGTTGATCGACTAATGGAGTAAGATATCGTGATAAGTCAGATATGTGAGGAGGGGAGGGTGTTCGGTCGACTAGTGGAGGAGGAGATGGTTGCCAGTGGACTTCACTAGAAGGAGGATGAGTTGGTGGTGGGTTGGATCCTCCAAGAGGAGGGGGAGGTGAAGGAGAAGGAGTACCACCACCCTCATCATCAAAATATGAAGAGCGATGAGAAGGCCTCCACCCCTGTAATAGGATAGAGGAACAATTAAATGTGACTACTCTAATTAAAACATAAGTCTAATATTACCTTTGTCATATGGTAGCTTATCTTGGGTAAATAATACATTGGGACATCCTCACCAATCCAACCCCATGTATGGGTATGACACAAGATCCAAGATGTGATTACGTGGGGTTCACTAGCAAGGGCGATATCATATCACGTCCATTCATAGTGGGGGTTTGAATACTCCTAAGAGATTAAAAAATATATTTCCTCGTATTAAGGGGAAAGGGGGGTTTTTAATTTGACATAGTAATATATATAGGGGGTTATTTTATTTGGGTGAGATGAGGAATAAAATTCAAATAGTGGGATGGTTTCATATATAACTTCTTCTTCATATATTTGGAGGTCGCCCACAAACACCTATATTCCCACCAATTCCTCCTATATCTCACATAAGGTTGTGCCTTATCGAATTCCTCATCGAATCCTCTCAAAGACCTATTCTTGGAGAACAAGCAAGAACTATGACAACTTTTTGTCTCGGAATGTTAATAGCCATGCTCCCCTTGCACGCATTAGAGGCATCGACTGAAGCCTCGAGTACTGATTATATATATATATATATATATATATATATATAGACACACACATACACATACATACACATACTATGTGTGTGCATGCCAAATATAATGTTTTGAAGTTGTTTTTAAAATATTTATGTTAAATAGAGTTTTATGTAATGTTAAGTAAAGTAAATGTAGAAATTGATTGTATACAAGATGATCAAACAAGGTAGAGGAAATTTAGCACATTGGATAAGAAATATTTCATTAAACTTTTTCTCAATGGATTGTTTCAAGTTTTTAAAACATGTTTAAAATTTTCTTAATACATTTTTCCCATGAATCAATATTATTTATTTGTTGTAGTTTATTCTTAATGAAAATTAAGTGTTTGTTCACATATTGTCTCAATAAATAAAATACAATGAAATGTAGGGAATTCCATCCATGAAAGGGTTTCAATTTTTCAATTTTATGGAGTTTAATTTATTAAGCTTATACAAAACATGATCTCTATATCGCTATACTTGTATTTACATGACATAAAATTGGTTGATTGGCATGTTGTGGTGTGAAACATCTGCAATTCTTATATTTTTCTAAGCATTGCAATGACTATTGGACTATTGGTATTTTACATTCTTTGTTACATTGATATCTTGACTGAGTTTCCTTTATGCATTTTTACTTCCCCGTTATGTTTTGTTGGGTCTTCCACTATCCAATACTACAAATTGATTAGCCGTACGTGCAATCCCAATGGGATCATTATTAGCATTATACCATTATTTTATTTAGCATCGTGTTTTCTTATATTAAGATGCGTTAGAGATCCTATTTGTTACAACTTGATAATATGATATAAAGGGGGTATTAAAATGGGTTGATAAAAATGGATACGTATAATATCTAGTGAAACTAGGGCTTTTGTTAATTGGAAATGTATATTGGGAGGGGGGTTCAACAATACTATTTTAGGATGATTTTTCCAATATTTAGTGAAATTAGGGATATTCTTTAATATCCCATGAACAATCATGCTATGTAATAAGTTCACTAGGTGAAAACCTCGTGGGTGTGATCATGCTCACTAGAAAGCAACTCCAATGTCTCTGTAGTGATCCTACTTGGGAGCTTTGCATGGCCCTTGTTGGGAAACATCTTCCTACACATGTACGTCTGCACCTCAGACATCGACCTAAGAGGGTGGTAGTTGAATGATGACCGAGTGACCGCAAACCTCTCAAAAAATAAATAAAACAACTCAAAATAAAATGGGAATCATGTCCTCCTATCAAACATAGTGCGACAACGATCCAAAGAAAAATAAAATTGTCACAAAAATTGGAAGAGAACCTAATGCATCGAGGAATCTACACTAAAGAATCAACATAATATAATAACATACAACTAACGTGTTTCCCACCACTAGTGTAGCGGAACACTATCGTGACCAAAAAGTGAGAGGCACCTAACCCCCTTTGCACCAAAATAATCTATGTGCAACTCACCATCAGTTGCAAGAAATGAATCAAGGATATTGGAGACCTCACTAACACATCCATGGACATATGCTAGCTGAATTACCCATTAGTTAGGATTCATCACTAATGGGTAACTCATGGCTACTGAGGATTCATCACTAATGGGTAACTCATGTAAAGTATTATGTCATAGGGGAAATATTTAAAATCATCTCCTCCTTGCTATCCCAATCATAAAGAAATGAATGTCCTCCTATGTGGGATACAACCACAGATCAGGACCCACCCTGAATACTCATTAACATTGATCCCAATGATAGATCAACAACCTCAGTAGCCATGAGATACCCATTAGTGATGAATCCTCCTCATAATACTTGAGAAAGCCAACAATCTGTAAGAGGAAACAAATATGTGGTGTAATAGGGTGAGGGAGAAAATTATTCTCCCTCTCTCAGGCCTCCCACTCCAATATACCATTGTATGAATCAAGGTACCACTGCTAGTCTTGTTGATGCTGATGTCACACATGTCTCTGATTCAAATATAATTTTGTTAAAAATATAGACACAGACACATATATATATATATACTTACATAAAACATAAAAAAATTGATTAAAGTATTTTTTATTATCAAAACTAGGAAATAATTTTTTTTTCTCAAAACAAATCACAAGCATAACTAGTGCACCTAAAAAACAATAACACAACATTAGCAGCGGTTTTAAGGCATAATCACAAAATGAACAATTATTTTAAAATAGATGTGCACTGCTTTCGGTTCTCTAACATAAGATCACCACCAACAACTCTAAACCTTCTATCCCACTACCCCCCTCTTTAACTCTACCCCTCTCTCCCTCTCCCTCTCCTATTCATTCTTCCTACCTCACTCCACCTCTCTAAATATTTCTACCATTATCACTCTTTCATGTTAGCTCCAACTCTTACTCTCCACCTCTCTCTTCTACTCTATCCCCCATACCTCCACTCCTCACTCCCCCCATCTCTCTCTCCCACTCCATATTCCCTATCTCCTTTCCCCCTCTCTCATCACCCTTCTCTAACTCCCACTCTTTCTTCCTCCCTCCCT
>LPNX010040526.1:243646-282275 GCA_001517045.1 Pseudotsuga menziesii
AGTAAATTTTGAGAAAACGAATTTGTAAATAAAAAAATATAATTTTCTTATGAATTAGAAATTTCAAAATCATAAAAACAAGGTTCAAAATGAAAAATTATAGTTTCCTTATCACCAAGAAATTTCAAAATCAGAAAAAAGGGCTCAAAATGAAAAATAGTGCTACCAGTATACACACTTTCTGAAAAGGAGGTAAAAACAATGATTAAAATTGACCCCCAAATAACGAGAACAATGTCGAGTTTTCGACGAGTTGTATAACTTGTTTTATATGTTTGTGAATCTTTGCAACAAATTCTTCAAAACACATTTTTAATAGCTACAAATCCAAATGTCCCATATTTATAGTTTATTAATGCATGGTTAATATGCAATGTTTGAGATTTCATTTGTCGATTTCTTTATTTGAGGTTTCTTAATTACTTTAGCCTCACTCGTTTATTGTGGAAGACTAGATAAATAGTTTGGTTCATTTGCATCTCATTTTGGGGTCTTATTTTAGATGGACTGTGAAGGTTAATGGAATTCGAGATTTCGCTAGGGCCATTTGTTTTAGGAAAATCTTTCTCTTTTTTCATTATCTCTAAAGGAAATGGCACTATTATTTATGGATAATCTCTTAACAACAATTGTTTTAGCATTTATCTTGCACACTACTTTAACCAATGAAATTGATTTGACATAAATTGTTTCTAAATTCATGATTATTTTTTAACTCTAAATTTTATCAATTTTAAAGTTAATTCTACTTTGATACCCTTTGAATATCACCCAGATCTCTTCAATGAAACATTGTCTTTGGATGGGGATTTTTTAGTGGTAAAGCACAATTTCATCGGAGAGAAACATGTGTTTGATTGTAATATTTTATCCATTCTTATGTAGGACTAATATGTAGAGGAGATCAAAAAAATATTTTATATAACTTTGGAATCTTAGTTTTCAATATTTGGTATAATAATAAAATTTAACATTTTTATGTATTTCAATGATGATATGATAGAAAACTTGATTAATACAATGAAATGGATTTTTACTTTAATTATATCTAAATGTGAAATTGATTAATAAAATGATAAACCTTTATGTAATTAGATTAATATAATTATAATTTAATTTAATTATCAATTACAACATTAATTTGGTTAAGGTTTTGGTCACTTTTAATTATGCATTGTTATGCAATTTAAATACATAAAACTTATTTCAAATTCTCAATTAATAATTTAATTTCCAATTTGTAACAAATAAATGTAATCTACCATTTCATTTTGTGTTTGACACAATTTTGTTAATCATATAATTCTTTTAAAGTAGGAGGCATAATAAGTAAAAATATATATTTGTTTATATGAGTATATGTTTGATTACACTCATGTTAGAAATATATTTACTTTTTATTGGCTTATGACTTACTACTAGTTTGTTTTAAAAAGATATTGGCTTAATAGATTACATAAAGACATATCTTTTGATCATATTTTTAGAAAAAAATCATACATTACTATAAATATATATAATATTTCTTTTTATTTAAGTTCACTTAACCATAAAATTGTTAAATATTCCATGATCATATGTTTAGAAAAAAAATTATACATCACTATATATATATATATATATATATATATATATATATATATAATTTCTTCCCATTTAAGTCCATTCAACCACAAGATTGTTAAATATCATAGTATTAAAATCATAAATTGTTTCTATACTTCTGTTTAAACACTCAAACTTAATCATTTTCTTAATTTCAACCACAATATTGTTAAATATCATAGTATTAAAATCATAAATTATTTCTATACTTTTGTTTAAACACTAAAACTTAATCATTTTCTTAATTTGAAGAATAAGATTCATGTCACATCTTTCCCATTTTAGAGGGACTTTTGTATTTGGGAATTAGAAAGAGGTTCCCTTATCATAAGATACAGAGTTATATTAGCTTTCCATTACTATAAAGTGAGTGTTCTATTTGGGAATTAGAAAGGAGTTCCCTTATCATAAGATACAGAGTTATATTAACTTTCCATTACTATAAAGTGAGTGATGGAGTAATTGCAATTTTGAAAGAAAAAATGCAAAATTTTATGGTTTTTTTTTCTCTATTAAATGGTTGTTTGACTTTAAGTTTTTTTGTAAGTTTATGGATTGTGAGTTTTTCCTTATTAAAATTGAAAAGACTTTACTTTTGTAAATGAATCAACCACATTTTCATTTTAAAACAAAATTGGCTTTAAAAAAAAACTTGTATAACTTAAAAATTGATTTATAATTTTAATTTCTCTTTTCTTAAAACATTTTCTTAAATAAATATAAATACATATTCTATCTTAAATAATAAACAAATACTCATTTTTTTTATAACAATAATGATAAACACAACCAAATAATTTTCAATAAATATTATAATATCAATAAATAAATAAATAAATAAATATATATATATATATATAAACCCAACCAAATAATTACCCATAAATATTATAATATCAAACACCTATAATAATCTAACACCTACAAAGGCCACGATTATATCTTGTTAAAGTGAGGGTGCCACAATTTTTAAATATTCTATTACCATCCTTAAATCAAGACCATTTACACACACCTTATGCTTTTTCCAATATGGAAGAAAACTTTAAAGTGAAAAGACAAACTCTAAAGTGAAAAGGCCTTTTGGATGTTGATGTATATAATCGTATCCACCAAAGAAACACCCCATTGTGTACATCCATGCATGAATCTTCTGGTTAATAGAGAAAATGGGAATTATAATATAGGTCATTAAACCTACAAATTTCATGGCATCAACAAGAAAATGCTCCTTCTTCTGGCTAATCCATACTTGTCCCCCCAAAAAATATAGGGTTCTTGTATGGAATCCCATAGGAGTTTCATGGAATGGAGATATCAATGTGTTATAAATTTTCTTGAACCTTTCCTAAATAAAAGAGAGTTTCTTTTAAAGAAGAGGCTTTAGCCCTGATAACCTAACCACCATGGATATTTCTCTAAGATAAATAGAGGATCTCACCACTTTATTCTTGGTACCTTCACCTAAGTAAATAATAATTAAATATATTGTGATGATTTCTTTTGATTATTATATTCATATATTTATTATATATTATTTAATATTATTTATTTTTTTATATTAAAACAAAAAAAACAAAATACAATCTTATTATAAAACAAAATTACATTTTTTAAACATATAAATGAATTTTATATGTATGTTATAATGTAAAACAAAAATAAACATCATATCAAGATATTTCCCAAAGGTTTAGTCCAATTTAGTGCTTTGGACATGTCATATAGGGAATCATATATAATTGCATAATAAGCATCTCTAATAGCATCTCGAAAAGGCCAAAAAAGTAAAAAATAGTAAAAAGATGTATTAACAATCAATTGAAAGGCATATATATATATATATATACACACACACACACACAACTTTATGGAATGGTCATCATTACTCTCAAGAAATTTTGAAGAAAAGATGGATGAAAATATTCAATGCGGTGTCTCTCTAATACCTCTTAAATATATCAAACACTCGAATCAGACAAAAACCCAAATTTATAAAGACTATAAGCTTCTTCATTTCTTTCTCTGAACACATGATGAAATGAAATAGTGTTACATAATCATATAGAAATTTGAATCTCCTCATATATGGGTCCCAATAAATTATTATCCAAGTTGTGTATCCCATTCATCCAGTTAACCACTATTATCAAATCAATAAACATTTAAATATTTATAGTACCTTTTTTTCTTCACAAAGAACATTAATAACAACTTTAAAGTCAAACATCTTAAAAAAATTATGTGCCCTTTACTAAGCCAACTTTAAACTTGATCGCATGTCCATAACTTATGAATAAAACACGCCCTACACCACATAGAGGAGGGCTACCTTACATGCCCCATTAAAGTATGCCCAATCTCTACTCTTTTTTATCTACTTAATGGTGATCATCCTTTAAGGTTTTTCTCTAGCAATTTTCTTAAAACCATTAGGTATGGGCGTGCTTTGTATAGAACATTGAATGGGTGGGATATACATGTATTAAAAATACATGCATTACAACCTAGCTATGTTCCCCATGCTATAAACAATGACATAGATCTGTATTTTTTTACAACATGATTGGTATGCCACCTATTTAAACCTTTATCTAAAGAAATACCACCTAAGACTTCCCTTCAATAAGTGAGGACTTCGTTTTATTTCTATACCTATCTGGTAAAGGAACATAAAGCATGAAATATGGACTCTTCGTTTACCTTACAAAGAATGTACACTAGCTAGGCCCTTGTTTACCTCTCTTTTGCAACAAATCCCAAGTAAGGTCCTTAACTTTAAGAGAAATCCATATAAATTTATGATATTTTAATGGGAATTTGAACTTCCATATACTTTTAAACCACGAAACAACATTTCCAATCCCTTCAAAAATACAAAAATCTTGATATCCTACTCTAGGAGTTTAAATTCCTCTAGTGGGATTCCTTGACCACTTGAAATCATACTTAACTTCTTTAATTTTCATTAAACTAGTCCCAAGAGTTGAACTATCGTTTTCTCTTTCATCTTGATCTCTACAAACTAAACAAACTAAAACTATTGGCTTCTATTCCTATATCCTAAAGTTGTTAACTTTGGACATGCTACCTTACTAAAGAATAACATACATTTCTTGTGAATAGTATTTATCATCCTATTTGACAAATTGAACCCTTCGCTACTAGCAACCCAAGGGTCCACACCAATCATTCACTTTCATCCCCTTCCCCATCCTCCATACAATCCATTTTCCTTTCAAAAGAAAATATAATACAATTGTTTCCATATTATATATGCATTTCACCATTTCTAGTTATTTGGGTTCCTAACTCAATCTTCCACTAAATAAGGATTTATATATTTTTGGACAATTACTTGACACTAAAGACCCTTACAACCAATGCTTTGCTAAAAGGAAGAATATTCTTCCATCCCCATCCCCGAAAGTTATGCCATTTTAATAAATCAATTCCTTTTCTCTCTACTCCCACTAAATTTGAAACTAACTTTTTAGATTATTTCCAGAAAACCCTTAGGGATGAAAAATATGGACATCCAATATATAGGAATGGCCTCAAAGGATAGATTTTACAATAAAAATATTTCAAATTTCTTCCCTTAGATAGTCATCAATTGCATCATACATCTAATTTCTTTTCCACCTTAGTTATAAGCAAATTCCAATTTCTTAAACCATAATCATTTGGTTTGAGGTAGAAACGTAAATAGTTTAACCCATTCTAAAGATCAATCTACTGAAAGGAAACATCTATATAAAAATTCCAACTTTATCCTCATTCATCCTTGAAAGATAGATTGGTGAATTATGCACATTTACCAACATAAATGTAGAAATGAAATTGAGATATAAAATATCTTCGTTTTTATTTTCATATCACCTAGATCCATCACATAATAACAATATATCATCTACAAATAGAAGATGAGACAAGAATAAACCTCTTCCAATTTTTAATGATCTTAAAAGATCTCTCTTTTTTTTCTCAATTAGAGCTCTTCTCAAACTCTCCACACCAATAATAAGTAATAGTGGAGAAAGAGGACATCGTTTCCTCAATCCTCTATTCGGCCTCACAAAATATAAATTGGACGAATTGATTAGAACAACAATTGACATAGAAGAAACATATCTCATTACCCAATTTACAAAGTGGACACAAAACCCCAAATGAACCATTATCTTCCACATATATATCTATCTTTCCTTGTTACAAGATTTGGACAAGTCCAACTGGATAACCATTGAAGAAATATTTTTTGGTTTAATGGTGCATAGTCCCTCCTAGGTTGCATCGACTTCCTCATGAATATGTCTTCTTGATAGAAACCAAAAATTTTCATTTGAGATTGTATTTGATAACATCATCTTAATTCTCATTGCAATTATGATCTTTCCAATAATTATATAGTTTCAACTACATAAAGAAATGGACCTATAGTCATCAAGGAGATTAGATTATCTGAATTTGGAATAAAAGCAATGAAGGTAGCATTAAAGGAAACTATCATCTTCCAAAAATATTTCAATCATTAATGACTTCATAAAATCATCCTCTACGATCTCAAAAAATCTTAAGAAGGATCCAATACGCCAACTATTCGAAGAGGGGCACTTATCATTCTTCAAATTGTGAAGAACCATATGAAACTCATCCTTTGAAACATCTTCCAAGAGTCTATCATTGTCTTCTTCATTTACAAAGCTTGGAAATAATGTAGTCGTTTGTCTTCAACAATCGTAACTTGAATATCTTCTTTATATAAATCTTTTAAATGTTTAACAACTAAATGTTTAGTATCCTTAAAAGTGGAATCCAATGAACCATAATTTTTTGGAATCTACCGAATTGTATTAATATTCTTCCAATGATTAGGATATTTATGAAAATACTTTGTTTTTTTTCCTTTAGAAATCCATAAGGATATCCTCTTGAGCCTCCATGTTGCCTTCTTATCTTCCAACAACCTTATTTTCCTTTGTTTCGATGATTTAACCTCATTTTTAAAAGTTTCATCTAAGAAACCTACCTTCTCCTTAATATATGATTTCTCAAATTGGAATTCCACACTTACAAGGTCATGTTCATCTTTCAACTTTTTTTTTGGGCCCAATCATGTGTAATTTGTTCAATTCTTTTTAAATTTCCTTCAAATTGGATTAACTAATTCTCTAGATTCCCCATTAAAAGGAACTTGTGACTCCTTAATAATTTTAACAAAATATTCCTCCTCCAATCAAGAAGAGTTAAGTTTAAATGGACTAGGAAGTTTCTTCCTTATTTTTTCATTTTCCAAGTAAACTAGTTGAGCATTCAACTAGAGGCTTGACTAAGTGGTCAACTGACCAATCAACTGAATGGTTGATGAAGCAGTGCTCAACTCAAGTAAAGAAATTGACTAATCAAGGGACATCACATATTTCCTAGAAATAGTTATAATAAATTACCCTTATTTGTGGACCAGATCATCCTCAGTTCAAGGAGGTTTGTTAGATCTAGAGACTATAAAAGAATGACCCTATGGGTTGTATTGGTATGAAACATTGTTGACTTATGATGATGCATTGTGATGTTATGATCATAATTCTATGTGATTGCGTGTTGTAAATGGTGTCTTTAGACACCACTAGTCTTCTTGGAATAGTTATCCCTTCTACTATTTTTTATGTCTAGTTTTTCAAAGGGG
The DNA here is from genome assembly GCA_001517045.1 of Pseudotsuga menziesii. NCBI lineage: Eukaryota > Viridiplantae > Streptophyta > Pinopsida > Pinales > Pinaceae > Pseudotsuga > Pseudotsuga menziesii. Next base: position 250,941 of record LPNX010040526.1, read on the forward strand.
TTTTCCCAACATGGTATTAGATCTATGGTTTTGACCTAGCATGTTGTATATGAATCATGTTGAGTAAAATCGATTTCTACCTCGAGCAAGATTTTCGAGCCCTATTTTGTTATAAGCAAGAAACTCGAACCTAACCCCTAGATCATTCAAGATCATTATAAAATCCCTAGGTTAGAAAGAAACTCGAACCTAACCCAGTATTTTCCAAATTGTAGCGACAACAGGGGTTTGCCAGAATTCTGCCAAATGTTATGGATTTCTTCTTTAAGGTGTTTTATTATAGAAACCTTATATTAGAAAGTAACTCGAACCTAACCCAGTAATTCCCAAATTGTAGTGACAACATATGTTGAATCAATTCCCTAGTGTCTTCCATCTTATCATGTTTAATAAACCCTTAGAATATGAAGTGTTTAATTTGAACCATTGGGTGAATATTGCCAACAAATTCTACTTTAGGGACCAGGACTACTGGTTTTAGACGAAGGGCATTTCCCACACAATAAGGACACCAACATATTCCATGTTCTTTCCCAAATACATAGGAGGAGACGGGTGTTATTGTCATGCACCCTTTTTCAGAACAATTTTAAAGAGCTCTTCAATCTTTTGAGGTTGGTAAGGCCTAATATTTTAGATTTGAACTCTTTTCAAGCCTTCTTCAGCCGGTTTATCAGTAGAGTGGATGGTAGTTCTTGGAGATCCTGTAGAGTGGATGCTTGGTTGCTCTATAGGTTCCAATTATTTAGGTTTCTCATTAAATAATTACTTGATATGTTGGCTTCTTGGAGTCATGTGTTATTTTTGGGTAGTTCCTTCCATTCTTCAATTTGTTCCTTTATTTCCTCTAATTTATGTCATATTGTATGCTTGATAATTGATATATTTACACATGTGTTGGACTAGTGTCAACATGCCATGGTAGGGTTTTTTTTTGGGTGTCCTTCCCCTTTCACTTGCATCTATCATTTATGAAGATGTGTTAATTCTTCTAGCATAGGGAATTATTCCTATACATTCAAGATCCATTGAGCAATTTTCATATAATTTCATCAACTAATAGGGTCTGAGCCACATGTAATTGAGTTTCTCCACCTTATCCTTTTTTGGTTGTTGTATAGAAATACTAGTTGTCGTTCTTCAAACTCATGTTTCTTTAATGTTCTCACATTATCTCTTCATTCTTACCTTTGCCATGATTTGGTGGATCATTTACCATAACCTATATTCATCTAGTTTTTCTAGTTCCTCTAACCTATACTTAATGTATTTATGTTTTGCTCATTGTTCCTTTACTACAATACATAGTGACGAATTACCAGCTAGTATTGTTTTCTTCCCATGACTCTAGTCAAGGCCTTGAGACCCATCCCACTGTGCAAAAAATATTTAATTTATACATATCCAACTTGTATGCGAAAGATCCACTTCAACAAATATTTGTTATGGTTGATGGAATTAATCATGACATATTAACTCAAGAATATTATGTTAGGGCCTAATTCCCTCAATTTATTCCCCAGCCATGTTCCAAGACCCATCCCTAGTGTACTATACCACAAATTGGCACCCATATCCCATTCAGAGAATAATGTCCCCCTATACAATACATGTTTGTGATTTGATGTTTGTTCTTGGTTCTTGGTACCTAAATTTTTCATGTAAATCCTAAGGGCCTTATTATCCACCCATCCCCATTATTAAGGCCTTAAGACCCATCCCTACTATCCAATGAATTATAGGAGAAAACACACACCACTTGGAAATCAAATATCCCCTTCAAAGGGCCTAAGTGATGGTTTAAATCCGTGATCATTATGAAATTGATTAGGATACCCCAAGATGTCCAAGAAAACCATTAGAATCTTCTTTGAAGTGTTGGGTTATGCACTACAGAGTAGCATTGAAGAGGTTAAAACATCCACTCTACAGGATCTCCAAGAACTGACATCATTATTTGTCCATTACTATAAAGGCGATGTACTAGAAGATTTTCTTGGACTTGTTGATTTCACCGTGAAGTTGAACGTAAATGATAAACAGAGAGGAGAACTAAGCAAGCTACAACACTTTGTAGGAAATCGAATGAGTAGAGATATAATGTCTGCAGCGGTTTGCATACATCCTTCACTCGAATGATGTTAGTTCTTGGAGATCCTGTAGAGTGGATGCTTGGTTGCTCTATCGGGTATTTGGGTCTTATGGTTTATGATTTGGGTCTTGAAGCAAGTGCTAGGTATTTTGATGTCCTCCATTTTTTATTTGAACATTTTATGTCAATTTTCACCATGTCTGATTTTTTTTTGCCCCTCTTACATTTAATATGCCCAAAATGCTTTTTTAGGTCTGAATTTAACCTAGGATTACCCAGAATTGAGGGTTTAGGGATACTTATTGTTAATTTATGGTTGAGGTTTCCTTAGAATGGTTTCTCACTGCTCTATGAAGGTCAAATAAGGAAAATAATTGGATTAACTACACATAAAAATCTTTAACCATGCCCAAATGTGCTTGGAAATAACCTCGATTTGCTTCTTACACCAATTAGGATGCCCATTGTTGTTCTTCTCATTGACAGAACTTCTCAAACTTTGGGTTATACCATTGATTGAAACTTAGAATAGTCCCAAACTATGCACATGTCACCTAGATTTTAAAAAAATGTTGTCTCATGCTTTGTATGGAGGTGAAAAATCCACCAAGATGCTTCAACATGTATGAATATCTCTTCATTTATCAGCTCCAACCCCGAGACAAAATTATGTGATATGTGTAACATAGGCCTTTTTCTTCATGAATATCCAATGTTCCAATTCCTTATCAAGTTATCCCTTCTAATAATTTGGTGCCAATAACATGAATCAAGGACTACTTGTGGTTTATTATTGGACTGACAACTACAAATGATGGTATGAACTGAAAGAGTGCCTTAAGCCTTAAGCCCACAATTTCATAAAAACCCTTATCAAATTAACAAAAAACCTGTATCATGGCAGTAACAGGTAACAATTCAACACCAGGAAAGGGAGCGTGCCATTTTTGTTTATGTTCTTCATTCTCATGCATTTCCTGCCTAGATCAATAGTGATAGTGTCCCTATTTGATCAGGATTAAGCTGAGCAGGTGGGGAAGTTAGTTGCAGGGGTATTCCTATTCAGAGTGCACAGTGGATGACCTCAATAGTGTATAAGCTGCATCATATGGCTCATTTCCATCTCCAGCTTTTGGGCCTAAACTTGAATTTATAAGTGGAGATTAAGAAGTCATGTTTTTTTTTTCCTATTTTTATTTCTTTATTTTATTTTAATAAATGCATCTTATATAATCTTAGTGTTCAAAAAAGACCACTTCAATCTAGATAAATGAATGGGCTAGGTTGCAATTATGGGTTTAAGACCTTTTTCATCTTCACAACAAAGGGACTATTCCACAAATTTTCCTCTCATTCTTGTCATTAGTGACCAATAAGAAGAGAAGAAAACTTGACATAAGGCACGCATGTATTAGCTCCCATTATAAGGAGGATGACTCAATTATAAGGAGTGCAAAAGAAAAATGAAGACAAACATCATGTTATCCAATATACTAACTCCAGATTCATCCCAATCAGATTAGCATTAACCTCATGTATTGCCAACTTACCTTACCATATCCTTTAGACAAATCTAGCTTGAGAACCATAGTTGATATTTTGTTTCATTTTATTGAGTGTGAACCCTCATGAACCACCCTAATCGCATCATGGATCTGCATAACTAGAAATTCTAGAATTCTTTCATCACTCTCAACTTGTATTCCTTCATTAAATCATATAAAAAGTTTAAAACCCAAATAATTTTTACTGTGCAACCATTAGGAAATGGACTTTTTTGAGTTCTGAAAGGACTTTTTTTTAACAGAAACTATGAAAGATTTAATATTAAACAGGTTGTGCACAACCATACATTACAAAAAGCTTTCTTTGAGAGTTCATGTTGTTTTGAAAATGAGAAGGCAAAACAAGGCCAAAGAGATGACCATAAAAATCCAAACAGAGTTTTTACATAGCTGCTAGAAACAGAGGTAGTATATACCCTAATAAACTGCTGGTTAAGAAACAAACAAAAAAACATAGACTGTCAATTTCATTAAAAGTTGCCTAGATGCTTTAGTGGCTGAACTACTGATTCCTCCTCCATAAGCTGAGTTGCCCGTGGGGGATTTTCATTTGCTTGACTGCCTTGATTCATGTTCACCAAACACTGAATGTCCTCCTGAATCCGTTCTACCTTCCCCATTATTTCTTTGAGATTCATCTCTGTGTCATCAATCCTGGAGTCATGATTGCTGATCTGATAGGAAGTGTAACTAACCACCTCCACCAGATTCTTGATTTCTTGAGCAGTCTCTTTACTTTCCATGATTCCAATAGCCACCATTTCGTACAAACGCCTTAGATTTTTCTTCAAATCAGCAAGACCGGCATTTTTGTTTGCATGGTCCATTCTATCTTGTCTGGAATTGGGGTTGGCAAGAATTAGCCTAGAGAAACTACTAAGGAGGTCCCTTTCTAAACCTGCGAGCTCTTGAGTCTGCTCACCACAAAATAGACCACCGAGGACAGAGTTGAGGGTGATAAGTTCATGCTGAAGAGAGTCACTTTATTTCTTGTTGCAACAAGAGAGAGTGTCGACCGCTCCTTCCTGCCAACCTGAACACTTACACCCAAAAATAAAACTGTTACTTGCAATGAGAGGTTGACCTTCAACGGGAATGCTAAACACAACGCCTCTATTTAAGCACCACAAAGGACCGTCGACTTGAGAAGAGCAGTAACAGGTTAGGAACGCAGCAAGAGCCAACCTTTCCTTGATGAAGACCCTGATCAGAGGCAAAGGCTCCCACATAATCCCCTAAACAATTCCTTCATCGACACTAGGAATGACAGCCAGCAAGGTCTTCTCCAGAGGATAAACAGAGCAAGAAGGAAGCATAACGTTTACAAAGGGAGCATGGAGGTAGGGGAAACTTCCAGAAGAAGCCATATTGAATAGAATGAAGAGACCTGGAGTGTGCGAGCTAGGAGAGTAATAACGCTGAGGGAGATGGCTCATTAAGGCTGCAAGGATCGAGGTAAGGCTGGTGGGGAGTGGAGACCACATGTCGACGAGGAGGGGAGCATGGGAGAAATACATTAAAACCTTTGAGCCTTCACAAAATGCGATGGGATGGGTAGATAAGGGGGGGTGATACCACAAGTTCATTAGGGAATGGGTTTAATATTTTTGCCTAATCCGTTGAGACTATAGTGACCTTGAGGGAGGGATGCCCCTACATTGGCCAAGGCATCTGTTGAGGCATTATATGCATGAAGAATGTGATAGAATTCATAGTTTTTCGATAGAAGAGGGATGATTTTATCATACAGCCATCGACACTTTATGGAGCCTGAGGTGTATCCATTGTTCATTTTATATATGACATGTCTTGAGTCTCCAAATATCTCTATCCTGGCGTGATCAGTATTAGCTAGAATTTCCATTCCCTGCAAGAGAGCCATCCACTCGGCCTCATTGTTTGTCCTATGGCCTAAATCCCAAGCAAAGGTTTGTTCAATTAGTCCTCGAGGATCCAGAAGGATCCCCCTTGCACCTACCACCCCTAGTTCTGAAAGGACTTTATCACTGCTTTGATCTCTTCTTTTGATATGTGTTATCCCCCTATTTGCATTAGGTGTTTAGTTGGCAATTATGAGTTATCCTGGGTAGAATAGAGACATTCTGGGCAATATTTGTTGGTGAAAAGGGATTTAAATGTCCCCTTCTCCTAAATCTAGGCCCTATAAGTCTTCATTTTCAATTTTGGGCACAATTAAGGACTGTCCATGTCATCCTGCAACATAGAACACACCTTTAAGCAGTTATGGGTGTGAATCTAGACAAGAGTAGAAATATGAAGTTTTGGGCTCTTTTCCTCATAATATAAGGTGTAACAAGATCTAAAGGGAAAATCGGGGTTATATTGGAGGACATATTTATGCATAAAAAGTATTTCTTGGTTTATTTGGGCATGCCATTGGTAAAACAATATTGAAAAAACCATTTCATGGGTAAAGGAAACTATAAGAGACCTAATTAGTCATGTTGGTAAACCATTCACAGATAAGATACACTATATCAATCAAACAATAATGTACAAACTGATATAAGCTTTACTCTATGTTTCATTCAAAATCCAACATTACATTTAAACAATGAAACCCATTCTCTCATTGTTCCTGTTAGTCTTAAAAGAAGCTACTCCCTAGACCTTGTTACAAGGGTAAGGAGATGAGACAAAGAAATCATCCCAAATACACGATAAGATGACCTTGTGGCTTAGACAGCTGGTTAGCTTTAGAATTATTCCCTGGTGTGAGTGATCTTTGATGTTTCCTTGCCCTTTTTCCATCCCCTTGGTTCCATCAAATCATTGAGGAAGGCATGATATAGTTAATTTAAGAGCCTTTTGATTTGTGCGGAATAGTCTTTTTTGGTTCTTTCTACTATGGGATTGCCTTAGGGTTGCCTTAGGGTTGAAAATTAGTATGGAAAAACAAGTTAGTGTTGCCTTAGGGTTGAAACTTAATATGGGAAAACAAGCATCATCATGACAAGCTAAAAGGAATAAATCAACAAATATTACAAACTGATATAACTGTATTTAAAACATTCTTTTCATTCCTGAATGTGCTAAGTAGCAGATCTGGAAATGTCCACTCTTCACCACCATGGATTAGATATATATATGATTGTTGTAGGTTACCATTGGGAAATATGCCTCTGAAGTGTTGGGTTATGCACTACAGAGTAGCATTGAAGAGGTTAAAACATCCACTCTACAGGATCTTCAATAACTCAGCATCATTATTTGTCCATTACTGTAAAGGCGATGTACTAGAAGATTTTCTTGGACTTGTTGATTTCACCATGAAGTTGAACGTAAATGATAAATAGAGAGGAGCACTAAGCAAGCTACAACACTTTGTAGGAAATCGAATGAGTAGAGATATAATGTCTGCAGCAGTCTGCATACATCCTTCACTTGAATGATGTTAGTTCTTGGCGATCCTGTAGAGTGGATGTTTGGTTGCTCTATCAGTTGCTTCTTGGAATTTATAATAAACTTAGCCCAATATCTTGATTCAACCGTGAGGTGCTTAGTTCACTGAAAATTGGGTTAGGTAATACTTGGCCATTAATGGACAATCATGAATGTTATGGTTTATGCTTTGGGTCTTGAAGCAAGTACTAGGTATTTTGATGTCCTCCATTTTTTATTTGAACATTTTATGTCAATTTTCACCGTGTCTAATTTTTTTTGCCCCTCTTACAATTAACACGATAAGATGACCTTTTTGGTTTAGACAGTTGGTTAGCTTTAGAATTATTCCTTGGTGTGAGTGATATTTGATGTTTCCTTGCCCTTTTCCCTTCCCCTTGGTTTCATCAAATCATTGAGGAAGGCATGATATAGTTAATTTAAGAGCCTTTTGATTTGTGCAGAATAGTCTTTTTTGGTTCTTTCTACTATGGGATTGCCTTAGGGTTGAATATTAGTATGGGAAAACAAGTTAGCATTGCCTTAGGGTTGAAAATTAATATGGGAAAAAAAGCATCATCATGACAAGCTAAAAGGAATAAATCAGCAAATATTACATACTAATATAAATGTATTTAAGACATTCTTTTCATTCCTGAATGTGCCAAGTAGCAGATCTGGAAATGTTTGCTCTTCACCACCATGGATTAGATATATATATGTGTGTGTGTGTGTGTGTGTGATTGTTGTAGGTTACCACTGGGAAATATGCCTCTGAAGTGCTGGGTTATGCACTACATAGTAGCACTGAAGAGGTTAAAACATCCACTCTACATGATCTCCAAGAACTCAACATCATTATTTGTCCATTACTGTAAAGGCGATGTACTAGAAGATTTTCCTGGACTTGTTGATTTCACCGTGAAGTTGAACATAAATGATAAACATAGAGGAGCACTAAGAAAGCTACAACACTTTGTAGGAAATCAAATGAGTAGAGATATAATGTCTGCAGCAGTTTGCATACATCCTTCACTTGAATGATGTTAGTTCTTGGCGATCCTGTAGAGTGGATGTTTGGTTGCTCTATCGGTTGCTTCTTGGAATTTATAATAAACTTGGCCCAATATCCTGATTCGACCGTGAGGTGCTCAGTTCACTGGAAATTGGGTTAGGTAATACTTGGCCATTAATGGACAATCATGAATCTTATGGTTTATGCTTTGGGTCTTGAAGCAAGTACTAGGTATTTTGATGTCCTCCATTTTTTATTTGAACATTTTATGTCAATTTTCACCGTGTCTGTTTTTTTTTCCCCTCTTACAATTAACACGATAAGATGACCTTTGTGGTTTAGACAGTTGGTTAGCTTTATAATTATTCCCTGGTGTGAGTGATCTTTGATGTTTCCTTGCCATTTTCCCATCCCCTTGGTTTCATCAAATCATTGAGGAAGGCATGATATAGTTAATTTAAGAGCCTTTTGATTTGTGCGGAATAGTCTTTTTTGGTTCTTTCTACTATGGGATTGCCTTAGGGTTGCCTTAGGGTTGAATATTAGTATGGGAAAACAAGTTAGCATTGCCTTAGGGTTGAAAATTAATATGGGAAAACAAGCATCATCATGACAAGCTAAAAGGAATAAATCAGCAAATATTACAGACTGGTATAAATGTATTTAAAACATTCTTTTCATTCCTGAATGTGCCAAGTAGCAGATCTGGAAATGTTCGCTCTTCACCACCATGGATTAGATATATATATGTGTGTGTGTGTGTGTGATTGTTGTAGGTTACCACTGGGAAATATGCTTCCAAGAATGCCTATAGCAGCTGGTCTTATTTCTTCCATTATTGTGGTGGTACCTATTTGAAATCTCCCAACTCTGTTCAAGTTAGCATAAAACTCTGTTCAAGTTGAAATCTCCCAACTCTGTTATTGTGGTGGTACCTATTTGTGACATGAAGATACATACTAGATGGGCATAAAACTGTGTTTCTTAGAGCAGTATGGGTGAAAAATACAAGACTACAAATCAATGATAAGTTAGGGATAATGTTCATTATAAAAGGACCTTTGGGTAGGCAGAACAGGGCATCAATTCATCCTCCATTGGAGTCCTTCAACCATTCATCTCGCTCCCCTTCATTCGTAGGTCTCAAAATATTTACTTTGGGAACAAAGTACTTATACAGTTCAATCAAAGCCATCAGCTGTGCAAGATGCTAAAAGTGAGGATATTGTTTCATGTTTCACTTTTGTTGTCAAAAGGAATACTGAAAAGTTAGGAAGTACCAAAGCTAGTCATTATGTACACATGGACTTAATGTAGGGAGAGAAGTCATGTCTACTTTTTTGTTCTTGATTGGGAGCAATGATGAAACCACAATAGTGGTTTATAGATGGATATTTAATAACCATGGGAAGATTCATGAGTTAGTCATAAGACATTCCAGTGTACTGTTGATTAAATCTGCAAATATTATTGTTGAAAAGGGGTTAGGCCAGTAATAAGAACACTTGCATATCCAAATACACAACCACCATAATCGCTCCAACATTCTACATGTCATCATAATTACTATATGTGATGTATGTTTCAAACATATTTCCAGAGACGTGAAAGCATTAGTGACCAATCATAGTGCCCATCCATGTATATTGCCAAATCCTTTAGGAACACACATTTATAATACATTATATAAATATTTGTGAGCATATCATAGTGCCCATGTATAACATGATATTTTGTGAGCCTAACCAATACATGTTAGGAAAAGGCAATGCAAGCAATAAGTGAGAATGGAGACTTGTATGTAACTAAAAGAGGGGCATACATAAGAATTTTTAGGGCATACATTAGAATTTTTTAGAATTTCCAGTGTACTATTGTAGGATTTCCACTATGAAAATAAGGCATTGACTTGATAATCACAATCCCATTAGTATGATAAATTATTGGAGATATCAGAAAAACATCCCTACACAAATATTAACTGATAAGTGTGGTTTTGGTGTATCATTTGGAGAATAATATCCTATAAAAATAGTTGTTATTATTACTCTTAAAGGGTCCTATATGAGATCTGGGCACTTTTAGGCCCTTGAGCTTTCAAGCTCAAGAAGCCATAAACAAAAGGTATGTGCACCCTAGCAACGATGGAAAAGATCATAAAAAATATTAGGTAAAATGGATAATCATCTACAACATCACAACATCATTCATGGGAAAACTAAAAACCACTTACAACCATCAAAAGTAAGGGTTACAACAACAACGAGTGTAGAGTAAGGAGAGAGGAGTGGCTAGGAAAATGAATAATCGGGCCAATGTAGAGTGGAGAAGTGACCTAGAAGTTTGGAAGAGGATATTAACCAAGATCCCTTGAAAAAGGAACTCATGTCAAAGATGCTTTTTGAGGGAAGTGGCCAACATAACAACTATGTATCACTTCTATCCGAAGTAAATGTAGATGAATGTGAAGATATGTTATTTCAAGGAGATAGTCCATTAAAGGATAACCTCCAGGCCCTGTATAGAAATATAGTAGCATAAATTGCAGTGTTATGTTTGCTGCATATGCTTAACAAATCGTCTCAAGCTTGACAACGTTGAAAGCCCAAAGTCCAATGGGCACAAGCATACATATGAAGCTTGTGAATGGACAAAGGGTATTTGGAACTCCACTGAATTAAGTTTGTGTAGTATTTGTTGTTATGGATTACAGAGACCTATGCATTGGCTCCTTGAATGTAATGAGGACCAAGGGCATTAGAAATAGACTCATTAAATCTGCAAATATTATTGTTGAAAGGGGGTTAGGCCAGTAACAAGAACACCTACATATCCAAATACACGACCACCATAATCGCTCCAACATTCTACATGTCATCATATAACCTGCTATATGTGATGTATGTTTCAAACATATTTCCAGAGACGTGAAAGCATTGGTGACCAAGCATAGTGCCCATCCATATATATTTCCAAATCCTTTAGTAACACACGTTTATAATACATTATATAAATATTTGTGAGCATATCATAGTGCCCATGTATAACATGATATTTTGTGAGCCTACCCAATACATGCTAGGAAAAGGAAATGCAAGAAATAAGTGAGAATGGAGACTTGTATATAACTAAAAGAGGGGCATACATTAGAATTTTTAGGTCATACATTAGAATTTTTTAGAATTTCTAGTGTACTGTTGTAGGATTGCCATTATGCAAATAAGGCATTGACTTGATAGTCACAATCCCATTAGTATGATAAATTATGGGAGAGACTGAGAAAAACATCCCTACACAAATATTAACCGATTATGGTTTTGGTGTATCATTTGGAGAATAACATCACGAGGACTTCACTTAGTGAAACTCTCACATAGCACATGTGATCGTGGGATATTAAAGAATACCCTTAATTTCCAGAGATATTGACCCAAACTCTTTTTGTTGAAACCCCCTCCCAATACTTAAAACCTCCTCCCCACCCCTTTTTATACCTCAATCCTTATAAACCACCCTACCCACCCCCACCTTAAACCCCTCATCCCCCCCAATACCTACAATATATTGGTTCAATTTTTGATAATTTTAAAACCCGCAATATGAACTAACGTGATAGGATGTTGGTCAACAAGTGAAGCCCCCATGAATAACATCCTCTAACAATATTTGTTATTATGACTCTTAAAGGGGCCTACATGAGATCTAGGCACTTTTAGGCCCTTGATATTTCAAGCTTAAGAAGCCATAAACAACATGTATGTGCACCCTAGCAATGATGGAAAATATCATACAACATATTAGGTAAAATGGATAATCATCTACGACATCACAACATCATTCATGGGAAAACTAAAAACCACTTACAACCATAAAAAGCAAGGGTTACAACAACAATGAGTGTAGAGTAAGGAGAGAGGAGTGCCCAAGAAAATGAATAATCGAGCCAATGTAGAGTGGAAAAGTGACCTGGAAGTTTGGAAGAGGAGATTAACCAAGATTCCTTGAAAAAGGAACTCATGTCAAAGATACTTTTTGATGGAAGTGACCAACAAACCAACTCCGTATCACTTCTATCCGAAGTAAATGTAGATGAATGCGAAGATATGTTCTTTCAAGGAGATAGTCCACTAAAGGAAAACCTCCAGGCCCTGTACAGACATATATTGGCATAAATTGCAGTGTTATATTTGTTGCATATTCATAAAAGATCGTCTCAAGCTTGACAACGTTGAAAGGCCAAAGTCCAATGGGCACAAGCATACATATGAAGCTTGTGAATGGACAAATGGCATGATTTGGAACTCCTTTGAATTAAGTTTGTGTAGTGTTTGTTGTTATGGATTACAGAGACCTATGCATTGGCTCCTTGAATGTAATGAGTACCAATAGCATTAGACATAGACTCATTAATTCTGCAAATATTATTGTTGAAAGGGGGTTATGCTAGTAATAATAACACTTGCATATCCAAATACACGACCACCATAATCGCTCCAACATTATACATGTCATCATACCTGCTATATGTGATGTATGTTTCTAACATATTTCCAGAGACGTGAAAGCATTGGTTACCAAGCATAGTGCCAAACCATGTATATTGCCAAATCCTTTAGGAACACACAATTATAATACATTATATAAATATTTGTGAGCATATCACAATGCCCATGTATAACATGATATTTTGTGAGCCTACCCAATTCATGTTAGGAAAATGCAATGCAAGCAATAAGTGAGAATGGAGACTTGTATGTAACTAAAAGAGGGGCATACATTAGAATTTTTAGGGCTACTAAATGCCCACACCTATTAACCAAAATCATTCTTGACAAGCTTTTTGTTTAACAAGTTTTTTGCTTATAAGTCTTTCCAAGTGTTTTTGCTGGTATTTTGCTCTGTTTATGCCAAAAAACAATTTGGCCATGGTGCAGGTAGAACCAAACTGGTATTTGTCAAACCTGTCTTCCTCCAGTGAAGGGAGTTTGGGAAGGCTAGAGGAAAGTGAGACATTCAGTAGGTCTACAAGGGCTAGATCAACTAGATGTTAGAAGATCAGAAGAAAATTCAATAAACGCATGAATTTTTTCTCAAAGGAGGGGGGTCATGTTCCTATGATGATGAGACAGTGGGAGACATTGACGTGCCCTTAAGGTACAAACACCTAGTGAAACAATGGGTGCCTAGGGATATTCCTCAAGTAAACACTGATTTTTGTGTGAATAAGAGGATATATAGAATTGCACTGTCATCATTGTATGGATTGGGGTTGTTTTGCATGGACGGCATAAAGGTTGGATACGGTAGATGTACAGAATTGATGGAGTATGTTGGACCCCGTTACAACTACAGTGATTGGATGCGCCTGGTCCAATATAAACAAAGTATGCGTATATATGGGTTTTTAGTGAATTATATACAACTAAAAGACAAAACTCAAAATAAAGGAGCAACGTTGTACATGGACAGAAGGCCAAAAACAACTGGTAATATTGTGGGGTTTATAAACAGTACACAATCAGGGTCTACACTAAAGCAACCCAACTGCGTATTCGAGTCGCGTGAAGGAAACCGTGTCTTTGTATGTGCAATTAAATCAATAGATACTGGCGAAGAACTGCTTATTAATTACAATTTGAATCATGTAGATACAAACACGGTTAGTATGGCTGTGGTACAACAAACAATTTAACCAACCTTTTATTAATTATTTTAACATCTATAGGATTTTTTCGTTAGCATATAATTGTAATTTTCTACTTTTCATGTTTCCTTAGGTAACTTTTAGTATGTTTTAGATGTAGGTTTCTCTCAGGGGCATCTCCCTCTCCATAGATGTTTGTTTACCTAAGTCAAGGCAGCATATATACATAGATATTTCCAATGTAATAAATTTAGGATGGACATACATATATGTTGTTATGTATTTTCATTAGTATATTAGGTTCGTTTATATAATCTTATCTATTTTCCATGCAGAGTGTTGATCAGGGAAGCCAACCAGCTATTGATCAGCCTACTACAGCATCGAGGCAACAACCAAACATGAATGTAATTCTCCATTTCAAATACTTTAAAATTGTAAACATGTATATCGTGACGCATACTGTTTATTTTGTTATGTATTCTTTCATTTTTATGTTTGCGTTCATGATGGTAATGTTGTCTACCTTTTTTGCAGATTCACCGGGGAAAGTCCCCAGCTGTTAATCAAACGACTGGAGCCTCGAGGCAACCAGTAAACATAAATGTAATTCCACATTCTAAATACTTCAAAAATGTACACATATAAAACATGTAGCATAGTGTTTATTTTTGTTTTGTATTTGTTAGCTTTTACATATTGCCTTCATTGTGATAATGTTCTCTACTTTTTTTGCAGGTGGCTAATCGAGGTAAGTCCCCATCTGTTGATCAAACCACACCCTCGTCTAGGCGTCAGGTAATCCTAGATGTAATACTATGACTCTATCATGATAGACAATTTTTGTTAATATAATTGTTTGCGCACACTATTGCTTCAAAGACTAAGCAATTTTTTATATATCTCAATTGCAGACAAGGGATTCGGTTTATGAAACATCGTCTCAAAACTCTTTACAGAATGAGGTCTCCCAGTTGATGAGAGATAGTGAAATTAGAGAATCTGCAGACCCGTTGAGGGTGCTACAAAAGACCAGGGAAAAACAAAATGAGGAACTGATTCGTCCGACATTCGCAGTTCCACAAATAGAAGGGATTGAACAAAGGATTCAACTGTTGTTACAACAACGTAAACAAGTGGATGTAAGTTCTCGAATAATAATGTAAATTCATTTATAAAAACTTTATAATATTTGATTTTATATGCTATTGAACTTATAATACAATGGTTTGAATTTACAGCGTGCTATGGAGATTATCAGTGGTGGTCAAGGAAATGTTGGTCACAGTGACCAAACCACTCCATGTACACCACATATTGCTCCCATATTGTCCACTGAACAGTCGCCAACACGCTCTGTGACACCCCTGAGGGCAGCAGAGGGTGCAGTCGATGCTGCCCCACCCACAACAGATGATGCAGAAGAAGGGGTGGATGCAGGGTTAGATAGAGATGTGGAAGCATTTCCTGGATATTCTTGTGTCACTAGCATTGGCTCAATAGTGTGTACATTTTTGGTGAATGGAGAACTGGTTCCAATAAAGATAGAGAGGATTCCAGGTCATTATAGATTGTTCAATTTAGTTTTTATAATTTGTGTCTAATATACCGATAATATTTTTTAATGTTGATTAATGATGGCATTAATGTTTTGCAGGAAATGATATATTTTATAAACATATGAATGATTTGGCCTTGGAGATCTTCGGGCCCGCCATCCGTACAATGTGGAACAAGCAGCCAAAAGATTTGAAGGATGAACTGACTAATCGCTTGGTTAGTCTGTTTGTAAAAGATACCTTCGATACATCGAAGGTCCTACAGAAGGATGGAAAACATCTAAAGATTGTCAGAGACTAGTATAGGGTTCACCTAGAAAAGAACCCTAGGTATGAGCGCCCTCCAATGATTCCATCTATGGAGTGGAAAGCCCCGGTGGAAGATGGAAAAGAGAAGGGCCTGAGAAAATCAGGAAAGATACCACCGGCTAGAACAGGGAGGTATGCAATACATTCCACTGATGTAAAGGTAAGCCTTATTATTACTAGTTTTTATATCAATTTTGGTACATCGACTAACGTATTTAAAAACTTAATTAGGCTCTCAGACACATCTAAGGCCACCAAGGCAAGAATTGAAAAAAATGGCCAACACAAGCTTGGGCCTGGTGGTTACTCCAACTTGGCAGCCCGATATGTAAGTATCGCAAAACCTGAATCCTCATCCAAATATCATACAGATTATTATTTTTGTTTTGTTTTGGAAAAAAATGTAAAATTACTGACATCATGCAGATATGAAGGTCGACCGGTTCAAAGAATTGCCCAGTGCGGATTACATGAAGCTTGGCTTCAAATAGGGCTTTGACGTCGTTGTTGAACACCGGAGAAGCTTGTCTGGGCATACTACATGATCTTCTGCTGATCCATCTGGTGCACAGCTATGTAAAAACTGTATAGTTTAATGATAATTTATTAATGCTCATGCAATTTATTCCTTATAAATAAATTAACATAAATTATTTATTCCTTTTTGTGCAGGAAAGTAATGATCCCGTTCATGTCGAGGATGTACATGACCAACCAAACGAAGATCATGCTTCGATTCCTGGTAATGAATTTATTAATGTGCTACTATTTTTTATAGACCATTGCAGATGATGAACATTAATTCTAATTCTACACAATTCAACTGCAGAGCATGTAGATGCACATAACACTGAACAGGTTGGGCCTGTACAAGATAATGTTGAACATGTTGATGTGCCCATGGCAGGTAAAAACACACATTCATAATGTTTTTTTTTAAATTAATTACTCGTATTTATCAAAATATAAATATATTATTGAAAGATTTTGACATTATTGCAAAAATTCATCGCCCCTCACCTGAAGTTCAACCTTGCGAGCAGACTAGTAGGGAGACCGATGATCATATTCCGAAATATGTGACTCTAACTAAATATTTAAAGAGAAAAAAAGTAAAAAGGAAGTGACTAAACAAATTTTGAGTAATTCTTATTTATAAAAAAAAATATTTCATAGTTTTTTCCTCTATTTCATGAATGAATGTTTAAATGAATGCTTTAATGAATGGCTTACTGTTTTTTTCTTCTTCTGCCATTGACTAAATGAATGGTTTTTTCAGCTGTTGAATGATTGAATGGTTTAATGAATGATTTAATGAAAGCATCTTTCAACTATTGAGTGAAATAATTTGCAGTAGATGCATTGTTATTTGCATTGTAGATGCATTCTTATTTGGATTGTGAAATAGTGAAATAAATTGTTATTTGCTAGTAGATGCATTGGGTTTGGGGATTTGAGAGTGATGTGAGGGGGGGGAGGGGCCATAAGAGCTTCCACCTTCACATGGTTGGTCATGTTTAGTAGAGAATATTAAATTATTCTTGAAACAGAGAGGAGCTCAATGAATGGTAAGGAAGAATACATTAAAAAAAATCTATTTCTATAATTTTAGTGTATAGTTTTCAATATTTCTATTTGACTCCTCCATTGGAACTTGTTACAGATAGCGTTGAGAAACATTTCCATAGTTAAGAGGCAAGAAATGGCATTTTGATTAGATCGATGGCCTTATATACATAGTATTTTTGGTTATCCATGTTTTATCAGGTGATCTATTCTTAACAATTAATTTACTTGAATAGTTGAATAGTATTGTAATTTACAATGTAATAGAATTGTATCTATTTAGATTCGTTTTGTTATTTTCATAAACAAACATAAATTTATTTGATGGGTCCTAACATGAAACTATTGCAACAGGACAAAATATGAAGTATGTTGAATGATGTTTTGAAAGGTAAAGCATAAGAAGACAGTGTGAAGATCCATAAATCAAGGTATAATTATGTTTTCTTTTGTTTGATTGAGCTATGTATTGGGTATTTATGCATGTGCACACACATACATTTAGTTGATGCTAATGGTTACCATACATTGAGGCGAACTTTGTTCTATCTGATCTAAACGATTACCTTAAATATTTTGATTTATCATGATAACTAGCCCCTTGGTAATACTTTACCAATTCCATATAGCTAGAACAACAAAATTAAATGTAGGCATTTCATTACAAGAAATATGATAGGCATTTGAGTTTGATGGGAATATGAAAGGTCAAAAGACAGAAAAAGTTAGATAGACTTGTGAGGAAAATGGAATCTGAAGCGTTGCTTCCCTATTATTCCGCATGAGTATATTGTTATCTTTCCAAGTTTATCTTTCTCCAGTAGTTTTTTAATTTGTTTCTTAATCTCATATCTTGTTCAACTTGCATGTTTGATTGTGAAATGGAAAACCTATGTTTATATTTGTGCTTATCCCTATAGGTTGTGAGTTGGGCATGGTGCACATTGGTATTTTTAGTTAGAGCAAACATCTCAACTCTGGAATACAAAAGAAGAATAACTGCATTGATAATTATGGTAACAAAGTATTGAGATCTGCTTCAAAAAGTAAAGATCTATTTGATACTTTATTTCTGGAAGGCATTGTTTGAATGCTTAAGTTATAAAAACTGCTTATTTTTGTTGTTTTCAGGCAATCTTCCAGAGGTATCCACAGCCTGAAAAAGAGTATCAATCATTTTCACTGATTTACAATGATAGATCACTAGATTTGGTATGACATCTTTTCGCTAAAGGCAACAGTTTCACATTTGTAGGAAACAGTTTCGAGGTTCTTTCCCAAGGAAAAATGTTTTTGTTGAAGAAAGCCCATTTGCAGTCGTGACTTTTGGTGGCGTTGATCCTAATCACTTCAATGGTAAACATCAATATTCTCCTGTTACTCGAAAGCATTAATGGAAGGTATGTAATAGAATCATGTTAGTTTTCCAAGTTTAAGATTGACTGTATTTAAGGATAAACACATGCATACCATGTTCTTTGTATGAGTCATAGTTACTAGTAGGTATGTCATGGGATTATTATACTCTAATAAAACGATTTTGCTATTTCCTCCAGTTTGACATGGGATACTTCTTCATTGATGATCAATCAACAGGTCAACATACAGTCCATCTTATTCAATTGGGCACATGATTGCTTCTTAAGGAATCTTATGAAATTATTGATGGCATTTTATGAACATTTAGTTGCAGGTTTCTATGCTGGAGGTTGTGTTTCTATCGCAGATTCTGGAACTTCTTTGCTAGCTGGTTCATCGGTAAAGCTTGCATATCTTTGATCTTTTGGAAATTTCATGTATAATTTAGTGGTGTTTTCTAGGTCTGTGCACGATAAAAGAATATAAACCACAGGGGTGTGGTACATCTGATGCTTGTATGCTCAAGGAATAAATGAATGTTCAATAATGATCATTTGATAAATTGATATGCTATCTTTGTAGTATGAAAGATATATAGTTGAACCCTCATGAAACAACATGAAATTCCCTCAAGAATGATTGAAAGGTATCACACACAAAACAAATCTCTCAGTATCTTTGTTTTGATCAACCATATCTTGATCACCTCGACATATTGGGCATACTGTATTCATGAATTTTACCGTTTATATTGTGTCTGCCAGTGTAATTAATTATTTAGATTATCATGATGTTGGGGCCACTTCCTAGCAATCATTATTTCAAAAGCAATAAGGAAAACCTATACTTCCGATATAGATCTCCCATATGTCGTAGACAATAACATGAATACGTTTTTTTGCATAAGTTTGGTTCATTGTATTTGTGTGATAAAATTTTGATGGGTATCTCCATAGATTATCACGATTCATGTGGATGTCTTCATATTTTAAGGGACCTGCCTTTTAGGAATTTATTTCTGCACAAAATATTTGGTCTTACTCAGTGGAAATTAAATTCAATCCTTCTTTCTTAGAGAAAATGAATTTATCATTTTTTTCTTTTTAATGCTTGTTGCAATTGTGTTGTTATTCATAGTATCAAAAAACTTGTATTTCTACACTAGAGAAATATCCTATTGAAACATTGAAAGGTGATTGAAATATCATATTGAAAGTTGAAACATTGAAAAGTGATTTACATCAATTTGTTCGTGTGAAAAAATTTGTTTCAAATGTACAAAAGAGGATCATTGTACTATTGCAATGTGTGATTTCCATGCATGATGCATATTTAAAATTATATGGATCTACCATTCTAGGTGAGAATTTTGATTTCCATGTATGTTCTTACAAAACAACCCTTCCAGCTTACCAAAAAACTCAGTAATATGCTATAGAATCCAACTGGCTCATTTTGAGGGAAGCTTTTCTTCACAAAGAAAAGTATGCAGATATTTCCAATGAGATAAACCAACGTAATCCCATGGAAATGGATATTGGAACATGGAAAAGCGATACTTGACAAGTTGTGTATGACATTTAACTTGAAGGATAAATGGTGTAATATGAAGAAGAGTAATTACTGAAGCATGTACATACATGGATGAATTAATTATGTCTATCTTGTTCCCAATCTTCCTCTTTGGAGGAAAACTGCTTGGAATCTCATGTGTAATCTCAACATATCCTTCTAGCATTCTACTCAATTATACTAATACTTCCTTCTTAGTGTCACATTTTTCAACATTATTGCACTTTATGCCATCTAAGACTCTTATTTGCACCATTTCATAACACTCCTTGGAATCCTTTAATGCATTTATGAAGTTCTTTGTAAATAACAACACTTCTCTCTGGCCCTTATCTTTAATTGACAACTAAATTATTTTTCTATCCTTTATAATGTCCTGAGTTCTTCTCAAGTGATTTATATCTCCATTGGGCATCCACAAACTACTTATATTTTACATTTTAGTCCTTCGGTTGACTTGGACTTGAGCATGCATTTTATTTATATGTTTGACAAAATGATTCTATATCATCACTCATTTGGACATGTTGAGTGAAAATCTATCATATCTAAAACACTTCTTAGATTATTTTGATGCATAAATTTCAATGATGAACATTTTCTTCACCTATTTATACAACTATTGTATACAGACTCTATATGCACCAAAACTTGGTCCCACTGCTTCATCTTTTCTCTAACTAGACATTTCAAATGTTTTCCTAAACCTTTATGTACTATTTCTATTTTTCCATATATATATGGGTGTGATATGATGAACTACACCACATCGCTTCCTGAATGGAAATCTGTCAATTTTTTTTTGTTAATTATACTACCAGGTGTCGCTTTTCCGACGGCGTTCCGACGCTTTTGTTGAAGCTTCGACACATTTAGCCGACGGTCTACCAACATCCACCCGTCGCATATTCGATGCTTTCAAAAAGCCACCGACAGCTTTGCCATGCCTCCGACACTTCAGCTCGTCAAAAGACCGACCCTTCAAGTGTCAGATATTCGATGGTTTATGCAAGTTTTTAGTGACACTTTGAAATAGATAATAGTCGAAGATGCAACACCGTAGTTGCGTCAGATCTTCGACTGACATTGACAACACGTCGAATATCAGACGATATGCCACCAACGACCAAAAAAAGTGCCTATGTCGAAGATGCGACAGGGAAGTGTCGAATTTCAGACATGAAAGGTATCGGATTTTGGGCTCAATTTTTGTTGTGGCCCCAAGGCCATAATATCCGAATACATAGCACCATGGATACCCCTACGAAGTCATGTGTAGAGCTTCAATGCATTTTTATGGAACTCGATGCCTTATGGTTTCTTTAGAGTGAAAATCATGATCTTCTTCCGTGGAACATCATTTTCAAATCCCTAAGACACCTATAAAAGTCTCTTGGTTTCCTCTAATGATTGCATTCAAGGCATTGAAACACATTCCACTATGAAAAAACTCTTGGTTGTGCCCATATCCATCTTTTATGCCAAAGATCCACTTTAAAGGGTGTATGTTATGGTTCATGGCCTTGATCGTTTCCTGTTACCTCAATAATCCTATCTTAGGGTATAATTACCCCAAATTATTCTCCAGTATGGTCGACCCATCCCAAATCACATAACACCGTCCATATCCCACTTTAAGGACAATGATATATTATAAAGTGCATGTCTTTTGGTTTGAGGACTTGTTTGTGGTCTTTGGTCCCTAGAGACTTTATATACGGCTTGAGGTGCAAACATTTCCTCAAGTTTAGGAATCTAAAAGGGGTTTGCATCTTAAGGGATATGATCCCTCTCAACTCTTGATAAACTCTTGATAGAGAGAGAGTATACATTAAGTACTTAGTCATAACCATGCTTTCAAAATGTAAAATGATGTATTTATTTTAATTTTGCTTTCAAAATGTGAAATAGTGTATTTATTTTAATTTTGAACTTATTTAAATTATAAAAATCTTTTGAATTTGATTGCTTATTCTTTATCAAAATTTTAGAAATATAGCACACTCAAACTTCATAACCATGTAAAATAATTGATATTAGTTTTTTTTATTAGAAATTTAGTTGATATTTGAAATTTTAAAAAAAAAATACTATACCACTCTATCCCTTATGTGGTTAATGGAAAATTGCGATTGGTTCAAACATGGGTGTCGTTGATGGAAAATTGAGATTGATTCAAACATGGGAGGATGCGCATATACCATTCTATCCTTAATGTCATTCATGGAAATTTGTTAAGCCTCCATTATCATTCTAGCCATGGCCATATCTGGAGAACACAATTCTTAAATAAATGCAAATATAAAACCTAGCCATGGCCATATTTGGAGAACACAATTCATAAATAAATAAATGCAAATATAAAACCTACGAGCACAATCTCTATACGCAACGTGATTCGATCAGAGTCTCGAGCTTACGATTGTAAACTCAATGCTACAAATAGCAAACATAAAACCTACGAGCACAATCTCTATGGGCAATATGATTCGATCAGAGTCTCGAGCTCACGATTGTAAACTCAATGGATATAGCAAACATAAAACCTACGAACAAAATATCAGTAGGCAATGTGATTCGATCAGAGTTTCGAGCTCACGACTGTAAACTCAATGCTACAGAGAGCAAATATAAAACCTGGTACGAGCCCAATCTCTACAGGCAATAAGATTCGATCAGAGTCTCAAGCTCACGATTGTAAACTCAATGCTTATACGTGTGCTCGCTGTCCATTGACAAACCTCTAATCTGATCTCAAGCCGAAGTAGCTAATATTTAAAATGCGGCAGGATAAAGACAAATATATGAAATCTGATAATAGTAGACGGCACAAGCTGATTCTGATTATTATTATTATGGATGCTAAACGCTGATGTCGTCGAGGTTTGATAGTTGCAGGACGAGGTGATCAGATCATGGATGCAACGGGCTGTTGCCATTTGCAGGACTTGTAGCATTTGGTGGGGTTGGCGCAGATGCCACCAAATACAATCTCCCCCCTCTTTCAGAGCGGCTATTCTCTGCGAATTTCATGCTGTTGACATGGAGGCCTTTCTGCTTCTCCTCATCTGACCATTCTGCTCCATAATACACCTCCTCTGTAGCGCTCTCTGTCTTGGATGCTGGGAAGAACATCCCTCCCCACTGAGGGAAATACACGAGACAGACTGGCGTTGTGCACACCACGATCATCACACCCATCAAGGTGATTCCCATCTCCTTGGAGTATTTTGAGCTCGAGAAGAACAGCAGCTGAGTTAAGCCGGATCCCAAGTTGCCCCCTGCACCGCTCATGCCGGAGATGATACCCAGAGATCTGCAATTGTGGAAAAAATAATATGAAATGAGAAACAGTATATAAAATTTCAAGAACTAAATAGATAGTAGTTTATATTTTAGAATTTGTGCTTGAGTAGCAAGAAGGTTTTTTTTAAATTGCAGTCATCACTAAAATAGATAGTAGTTTATATTTTAGAATTTGTGTTGAGTAGCAAGTAGGTTTTTCTTAAATGGCTTTAAGAATGAGAGAATTTGTGTTTAGTAGCAAGTAGGCTTTTTTTAAATTAATTTATTTAACATAAGGTAGTACCAGTACCATGGTAGTTGAGGTATATTATTACTTCCAAGTTTAAAGAGAAATTTTAGTATGAAGAAAATTTAGCCTTAAGATACTAGGTCATTAATCCTAACTTGGAGGATCAAAAGTATCTCAATCCTAACTTGGAGGATCAAAAGTATCTCAAAATTAATATAGCCAAGTTTAGAACGAAGTCTAATGAATTCCATAGCTAAACAAGGGGTTGGTCTATTCCTAAAAGGTCTATTCCTAAAACTCCACAGTGGTAAAGGGTTTGCCATTTGTTGAGTCTATAAGCGTTGAGGATGAAAATCACTTTCTCTTAGAGTGCCTTGCTTTTACACTCACATTAAATCTGAGTTTCATAGTATTTGTTACAATACAAACCTTTATAACTTACTAATTTGCCAAAACTATAGCCAGCTTTTTAACCAGAGGAAGAAGATTTTAAAGTAAACCAAGTATTTTACTTCCTATGATTTGATAAACCAAAATTAGTCTCAGTCTAAATTAAATTAAACATCATCATCATAAACAAAAAAATAATTACAATACTCAATACTTAATAGATAACTTCTTCATCCTTAATTGGGCCATATCCTTAGATAACTTGTTCATCCTTAATTGGGCCATATCCTTATTCATCTACCACAAATATAATTGCTTTACTAGTGGTAATAAACTTATGAAGACCAAGAATGTTTGATCTTTGCTGACATAGAAAACAAATCAATTAACATCTTTTCAATTTTCTTAAGATCCAATGGACCAGAAAATGGTTACAATCATCATTATACCTGCGAGAAAGGAAAGGAATGATGCCGAATGTTGCGCCGCAGGCTGCTTGGGCGCAGATGGAGAAGGCAACCATGGCAACGATAGAGAGCGGAAGTGATCCCGCTCTTCCCAGCCAAATGCAGAAAAGACCACCGCACGTCTGCACAATCCAAAGTGTCCAAAGCCGCCCTCTCATGCCGAACCTCTTAGCACCTTCATCCGACAGGTACCCTCCCAAGGGACGAGCCACGATATTCACTAATCCAAATGCCGCAGCAATACTTCCAGCAGTATGGAGAGTGAGATTGAACCTGTCGTAGAAATACTCTGCGATAACGTTGTCCGTTGTAAGCTCTACTCCCATTGAATAACCGTAGAGAAGTGCAAATATCCACGATCTGTAGTTACATACTGCATTTTTCAAAACCTAGATGCCCAACACAATACAGAAAATTAGTAATATGATTATTATACTGACAACACAATACAGAAAAGTAGTAGTATGATTATTGTACAGAGAGGAGCTATCTATTGTTCATATGGTACTGGATGGAAATTACATACTGCATTTTTCAAAACCTAGATGCCCAACAGAATACAGAAAATTACTAATATGATTATTATACTGAGAACACAACACAGAAAAGTAGTAGCATGATTATTGTACAG
This sequence comes from Pseudotsuga menziesii, assembly GCA_001517045.1. Classification (NCBI taxonomy): domain Eukaryota; kingdom Viridiplantae; phylum Streptophyta; class Pinopsida; order Pinales; family Pinaceae; genus Pseudotsuga; species Pseudotsuga menziesii. The sequence goes on from LPNX010040526.1 coordinate 276,047, forward strand.
AGAGGTGCTATCTATTGTTCATATGGTACTGGATGGAAACAGTAAAATTTATTTTAGTTGAGTCTTGAGGGGCTTTGGTAATCTATATATACTATGCTATTCATTTTATTAGTTTTATTTTTATTTTGTTTACCTCTGTCATGGCGTATTTTACTTAGATAATCTGAAAAAGATTTAGCAAAAAAAAATGCTGTTCAAACATTCCATACCTCAATTTAGAAAAAAATTTAAAAAAAACATAAACTGTTCAACCCCTAGAAATCCTTATCTGCTGTAATTAAAAGAAAAACACAGGCCCAAATCTGCATATGTACTTTAAAAAAATAAAACATAAACTGTTCAAACAATAAGAAAGACCCAAGCACTACTTTGCTGTACTAGAATGTCAACCATACATATGCCCAATAACATTGAATGGGCCTTGAATGGGCCTTAATTCTAAAAATGTTAACCATGCATATACCCAGTAACAATGAATAAACCTTAATTCTAAAAATGTCAACCATGCAAATGCCCAGTAACAATGTAACAATGAATAGACTTTAATTCTAAGAATGTCAACCATGCTAATGCCCACTAACAATAATAACAATGAATAGACCTTAATTCTATGAATGAACTCCCATTAATATTGAGCATATAAAAAATATTAAGATGGAGTTATGCAAATGCCTAATAACATCAATTATATATAATTGACTTGGATTTATGCAAATGCTCAATAACATCCACTAGAATTAAACAGGAAATCCATTCCAATTCTAAATGACATATTAAAACATTGATATACATAATTCAGCAAAAAATCAATAACATTGAGTATATATACTTCAGCAAAAAATCTAATCCAATCTAATTCTAGATAATATATACATAATTTAGTAGGAAATCCAATCCAATTTTAGATGACATACTATAACATTGATTATATATATAATTTAACAGGAAATCCAATCTAATTCTAAATGACATACTACAACATTGAGTATATACATAATTCAAAAATCCAATCCAATTCAATATGGCATATATATTCATAATTCAGCAGGAAATCCAATCTAATTCTAGATGACATACTATAACATTGACTATATACATAATTCAGTATGAAATCCAATCCAATTCTATATGACATACTATAACATTGAGTATATTCATAATTCTGCAAGAAATCCAACTATAACATTGATTATATACATAATTTAACAAGAAATCCAATCCAATCCTATATGATATAGTATAATATTGAGTATATTAATAATTCAACAAAAAAATCCAATCCAATTCTTAATGATATACTATAACATTGACTATATACATGATTTAATAGGAAATCCAATCTAATTCTAGATAGCATACTATAACATTAAGTATATACATAATTCAGCATGAAATTCAATCCAATTCTATATAATATGCTATAACACTAAATATATTTATAATTCAGTAGAAAATCCAATCCAATTTTAGATGGCATACTATAACATTAACTATATACACAATTCAACTAGAAATCCAATCTAATTTTAAATGACATACTATAACATTGAGCATATACATAATTTAACCTAAAATCCAATCCAATTCTATATAGCATATTATAACTATATTCATAATTCAGCAAAAACAAATCCAATCCATTAATGATATACTATAACATATAACATTAAGTATATACATAGTTAACCAAGAAATCCAATCCAATTCTAAATGACATAACATATAACATTAAGTATATACATAGTTAACCAAGAAATCCAATCCAATTCTAAATGACATAAAATAACATTGAGTATATATATAAAATCCAATCACAATCCCATTCTAGATGACATATTGAGTAGTTTACATAATCCTAATTTTAAAAAATGAACCCAGATTCCCAATAACATTGAAGACAAGGAACCCATTGTAGACATGAATAAGATTATAGACAAGGATCCCAGATTATAGATGCGAACAAGGAAGGATAATTAGTACCTTGGAGAATTGATCCTTGACCTTATCCCCAGACTTTTGCAGAGACTGGAAGTTACCATCTGGCAAATCTTGTCCCAAGATGAGCACAGAAATACCCGTGATGATATGTAAAACGCCTGGGATGAAGAATGCGATTCGCCAAGCAATGAAAGGGGTAGAGCCAAGTGATTTGCTAATAAAGTCATAGACCAGAGGCATCAGGAGCTGTGTGAGACCCCCTCCCATGTTACCCCACCCGGCTGCAGTCCCGTTTGCAAGACCCACAATCTTGCTGTTGAACATGGAGCTCATCCAGTACTGGCACGACACAAAGGTCGCCAAGGAGAATCCAATAAGGAAGCGCACTGTAGTGAATCCTCCCGCAGACGATATCAACGACATGCTGAACACCGTTGGCGCCGAGAGCATGATCAAGAAGGCGCAACCGTAGCGTGGCCCAATAAGATCGCACACGGCCCCCATGACCAGCCTCGAGAAGATGGACCCCGACACCGATGCAATCCCAGCGTTTCCAATGTCCTGCGTGGTGAGATCCAGATTGTCTCGGATAATTGGCAGAAGCGGGGCCGCTGCAAATGTAGACACAAAACATGTGCAGAAAGAGAGCCACGACAGATGAAACGTTCTCATGTGGGGATTCGCTAACGAGAAAAGCTTGAAGCGCGTGGCCTTGTGCTCTGAGTCCACTGGCAGGTTGAATAACTTATCGTTGCTACCATTATCGATGCCCGTGGCCTTACCTGCATCCACTGAAAACGCAAAGGTGGCCTCCCTGCCAGTGACCCCGTGCATCGAATTCCCTGGCGAGGCCTCGATGTCATTGCCGATGCAGCAACTGCTTTGGTCTGCCATTTCTACAAAAAATAAATCTGTGATCAGCTGCAAGTCTTGTCGATGAAAATTATCGATCAATTGTTCTGAATTTATAGCCGGCGAAAGGGTTGCAGGGCTGTGAAATTATCATCTTTTCCTCGTCGCCGCGTACAAAACTGGACTGCCTTTTTGTTCATACTCCGGCCACCACCTCTGATATATTTGTTTGTTTATTAGAGGTGATGGGATATTATTATACCTTGCCTCTTGGAGGTGACAATTGGCAAACCCACTAAGGACTAATAAATTATTATTACAATTATAATGATCTCGATTTGTAATTTACAAAGTCAAATGTGCGGTAATGAAGGGACAATCTTTTATTTTAGTCACACCCCTTCTATCTTTTGTACAACCCTTCAATGGGGTTGAAGAAGACTTGGCCCTTCTCATTGGCCTTTGGTTATGGTGCAGGATGTCTCCAAAAAAGTTTATAACAATACTTTTTTCTTCTGTGTTCATCATAATAGAATTATTTTAATAATAATTTATTTGAAAAAATTAGATATAAGTTTTTAAGTTTTTTAAAAACTTAAAAATGATATATATGATGATGATGGTGGTGATGGTTAACATTTATTGAGACTAAATTTGGTCTATAGAACCTAAAGAAAATAATTATTTAGTTTGTTTTAAAATTATATTCCTATGCTAAAAGAGCTTGGAGAAAAGCAAGATCAATATCAATATAATTTTGACATGTTAAAAGGCTAGGAAGGTGGGTATTGTAACAAAGATTATGAAACTGATATCTAATGTGGACGTAAGCAGGGCACTCTAAGAGGAAGTGATTTTCATCATCAATGTTCATATACACAGAGATGGCAGATTCTTTCCACCCATGGTGTTTTAGAAATTGCCCAAACCACCTGTTTCACTATGTAGCTCATTAGAGTTCATTCTTATCTTGGCTATATTAATTTTTTTCTTTGAACTAGTTAAAACACACTATACTTTTGATTTTCTAGAGTAGGGTTGATGACCTCCTTATAATATCTAAATTTTCTTATAGCCTCTAAATCTTTCTCACACCACATTTTCTCTTTAGACTTGGAAGTAACAATATTTTTAATGTTATTAATATTTTGTAATGCAACATTTTGGTCGATCTCTCAATGGTTTAACGAGGCCCTCGTATCCTTATACCAACCTGGCTTGAGCCTTAATATATGATGTTGATATTTTTAATGTTATTAATATATGATATTGATATTTTTAATGTTATTAATATATGATGTTGATACTTATTATTAGACCAGTTTTGCCATATAAAACTTTAAAAAAACAAGTCATTTAAAAAAAAACAAATTATTGGTGTAAAAAAAGAGACAAATTCTTTCATTCCATGTGGTTTTAGAAATCTTACACTAGTGCTAGTTAGTTAAAACATAGAGATACTTTTGATCGGTTAATCGCCTCCTTATGGTATCTTAATTTTCTCTTTTCATCTAACTCTTTATCACACCATATCTTCTCTTTAAATTTAAATGTAATAATACTTTTAATATTATCATTATTATTAAAAATGGATAAGTATTGATAAAATATGTTCCATAATATAGAAAATTTCTTGATAGTCCATGTGGTAAAAGGAACTTAGGCTAAGCCTTAGTTATAATGTAACATTTAGAAAATGGATCATTTCCACAATTGATCTAGGTTTTTATATCTTTTGGTTTGATCTTCATGAGATAGGGCGATGGAACCTATCTCTTCTTTGCATTATTATGGTTGTGAGTTATGTAAACATTTATATTTTATAGTTGTTGGTTATGTTGACCTTTATAACAAGTTAATACAACTTGAGGAGAACTTTATACTCAAAACAAGAACTCTAGTCAATAAAATTCATATTTATGCATAAAAAACACCAAAAAACAACCCAAATAAAAAAGTTTAGTTAAAAATTATAAACATGGACCAAAACAATCATTATTGTTGTTTACAAAAACCTTAAAATCAATCCCTGAATTGAAAACTAAACACAAATTATTCAAGAAATTATTTCACCACTCTTTCCATATAAAATAAAAGAATTTATGATAAAACTCATAATAAAATCATATATTAAACCATATAATGTAGAAGTTATGGTATATAAGCGCACAAGGGAGGAAACATTGTATTAAATATTTATATTTTTGCTTCAAAAACACAAAAAACAACCCCAAAATGAACCGTAGGTGGTATCATTGCAATCGAAACCGTAAATCAAACCTTGGATTCAAAAATGGGCCTCTTAAAATAACTGTCATTTTTATTCAAGGTTAAAATTTAGAAAAACTATAACTTTAACCAAAAAAATTAAAATTAAAAAATGTAAAATTTATTAAAAATTTTGAAAAACCAAATAAAAAAAATAAAAAACATTTATCAATTAAAAATTTAAAAAATCAATCCAAAAAAATATATATATATAAATAAATTGTAACAACAAAAAGAAAATCAAAATGAAATACAAATTTCAAAAACATACAAATTATTTAAAAAAAAAATTAAATTTTTTTTTAACAAATTTGAATTAAAAAATGAAAAAAAAAATCATTTTTTAGAAAAAGAAAAAAATCTATAAAAACTCAAAATAAATTTAATTATTTGAAATTTTTTTAAAAATATGAAAAAATGAAAAAAAAAAAACTTAAAATATCAAAATTTATAACTTATAAACAAATTTAAAAAACAAAGTTAAAAAAAAATTAAACCAAATTTTAAATTTTAAAATTAAATTAAATTAAAAACAAAAATAAAAATTTAAAAAACAAAACAAAACAAAACCCACCCCTCCAGTCCCTCTCTACCCCCTCCCTCTCCCCTCCGCTACCCATCACCCTCCATTCCCTCCCCTCCCCATCCCCCCCCGCCCCCAACTCCACACGCCTTGCCCACATGACCCCCTTCCGGTCGACCGTGATTCTCAAAAATCACATCATTGCTTAGACCGCCATCTTCTCCCCCTCCACACCACTCCCTGTCCCCCTCCCTCTCCTACCCTCTTCTGCCCCCCTCTGTCGCCCCCCTCCCCCCGCTTTACCCTCCCCATCCCCACCCCCCGCCCCCTACCCACCTTGCCCTTCTAGTCGACCACGATTATGAGAATTTCGCACTATTGGTCGATTGGAAGGGCGACGTAGGAATGGGGTGCGGGGTGGGGATGGGGAGGGATGAGGGGAGGAGAGGAAGCAGGGGACAGGGTAGAGGGGGGCGATGGAGAGGGAGAGGAGGGGAGGAGGGGGAGGGGGGAGCAGTGCGAACGGGGAGGAGAGGGGTGGCTTAGTGGCAACGCGATTCAAAAAATCACGACCGACTGGAAGAGGGTCATGTGGGAAAGGGGCGGGAAAGCGGAGAGGAGGGAGTGGAGGGGGATGGGTAGCGAAGG